>NQII01006830.1:0-30280 GCA_002778355.1 Clitarchus hookeri | reverse complement strand
GGGGGGGGGGGGGGGGGGGGGTTACGAGTTATTTCCCGCCTAACAAATTACTTTGTATATGTTTATGTAAATGCTCATATGTATTTAGATGTATGTGTGTGTAATAGTATGTATTTTCTACGGAAGCGCTCTAAGCGTTCGTTATTAATTTCAAAAGGTTTATTGCAGGCTAAATAACTTAATAATATATTTTTAAAACAATTAATGGACGCCTATTGTAATATTACCACAAATAACTAAACAAAAATATTCCGATAAATACTTTCTAGTTGTTCTTTACGGACTAAACGAAATTTTCAACATGTTCGAGTACGTGCATGTTACCAGTAGTACCAACCAACTTCCGATAAAGCCAAATTTGATCGCCAATCTCAAACTTGATCTTCTTGCGAGAAAAGAGCGCGTGTGTAGAGTACATTACTAATTGCAGCATTCTGATTAGCAACACCACGCACAGGAATAGTCTTCCAGCAAAGTATGTCCCGCGGTTCCACTTAAGATGTCTATCGAATCCCTAGTAAACAGTATTAGACGGCTCAAGGTCACGTCCCACAATAAGGAAGCATTGGGGCGGCGATGGTAAATGGCAAACAGGGTTCGCGCGTGTTCTCTTTGCTAGGAATTTTAGGCGGTGACCTACAAGGTTTTATTTAATGCAGCAATCTGTTTGGAAGAGATAACGTTGCCGCCTTGGTTTAAACTGTAACTGCAGAATAAATATCGTAAACAGAGAGCTGCTTACAGGGAATTTTGCCGACTTTGACAAACCTTTCAACGACCACATTTGTTTCAATTATAATATTTATGAATGGGCAACAACATAACTCATTTTCCCATTGAATAAAAAAAATTTACACTGACATGTTCTATAGTTATTTCAAAATTCGAATGTTAATTGGCACAACTGCTTACAATGAGACCCATATGACAACTGGAGAGGAAGAATGCCGGCTTGAGAGACGAATCGTTCGTTACAGCTCAAGCAAAAAACTTGGTGGTGCATTTGAATCCTAGCCCAGGTTAACATTTTGTACATTATGTCAATTTATGTTCAGATTCTGTACACCTAAATTCGCAAAGTAAGCATGTATTAGGTAAGTGGGTGCAGAGTTTTAGTACTGTCAAGTCTAGACGTTACTCAATACTTAACAAACTATAAATGTATGACGGGGCTAGTGATATGTCAATAGTAGACGCATCAGCAAAATCTATTATAGGTTCAAGTAGATAGGAGATCTGTATTTTGCCCTAAAATTTATGTTCGGTCCTATTAGGTAGGTCTACTTAAGAAATGAAAGTTAATTTGGCTAGTATGATAAATTATGCTCTGCATAAATTAATCTGGCAATATTAACTTAACATGCAATAACTAAGGGTGCAAATATTAAGACGCACACTGGGGTGGAAATCTGAGGTTATATCGCACTCTTGATTACATGTTGTGTAAAGCTACGGTACACTGATGTATTACATTTTTGGTTCTATTACTTTATTTTTACCTTACAATTTCCATTTCCCTTATATTCAGAGCCCTCTACGATATGGGTCCTCGTCTGAATCCAAAAACGTCCTTTAAAGGAATAGATAAAATTTTAAAATTTATTTCTGCTGGGCAGGCGGTTTACACATATTACTTATCGTGAAAATCATGAGCTAGAAAGTTTCTAGGAAATTGCATTTAGTTTAGGCATTTAAGTTTCTTCTGTGCTTAATTCACCGCGGGCTTGTAAATTATAATGAAATGCATTTATTTATGGAAAATTTGGCCACTGTTTGCCATATGTACTACTAGGATATTACATAAAAAGCAATGTAAAGTATGCCTTACAATCAAGGGGCATTTCAGTTATTTAAATGAATAGGGCCTAGGAATATTTCACTACTAATTTTCATTTGGTTAAACCTGTTAGTTTCCGAAGTAGCTTTATATTTCCCTTGCTGGGAAGTAATTCTTGTGCAGTTTTTTAACGGCAAGGCAACAGTTTATATTAAGGACTTAAATAAAAAAAATTACATTAAGAACTAGAATTCACGATAAAACTCCAACGTTGCGCTGTCAAAAAAAATGTAGGCCTACTAATCTTTGTTACCTGCATTTTATAAGACACGCTCGTGGGAAAAATATTATGCTTTTTATGGCGAGCCAATCCAGAAGGGTTGGTGGGAAAACCAATTCTAAATCATCCCCCGCACAACTACAGCAAATACTTTTCCAGCTAGAGGAACTGCGAAATTCTAACATGCATTAAAACTGTCTCACAGTGTTAACATAACGCAACCTATATGTTAGCGGGCATCTAATTGCTCGTAATGGGATTACACCTACCTACAGTACGTCAGGGATAGCTTCGATAAATGACCCCTTGCAAATCACACGCCACGCGAGCAAAATACTTTATTTTTGTGACTGTCTGCTCTCCCATATAATAGTCGGTTTTCAATAAATTGACAGACGAAATTCTGTATGGGTAAATAATATTTTTTTTTAACGTAAAACCGAAGGAAAAAAAACGACAACACTTTAGATACCCACAAGCATTTTCTGAACTTCTGCTAGAGCCACGGTTCCCATTTTACATTGGGGTACCGGTATAGCTCGCCGCCTTGTCACGTGCATGTAATTTATTTTTATCCCTGCCTTGGCATGTCCCGCGACAGGAAGATTACGTGGCTCCAACGCCGACTAAGCACGAAGGGTAGGTATTTAAAACTTATGCATTTGGTTTTACAGCAGCTGAAAGTATTGAATGCGCTCAGCTGAGCCGGGAGAAAGTGAATGGCCAACAGCTGCCAGTTCTGGGCAGGAGGCTTTTTAAGGCAAGCATACGTTGCGAAGGTTAACGCCGCGAGCCAACGAGATAACTTATAAAATAATATATTAATTTTTTTAATACCATCACTCGGTCAGACTACATTTATGGTACCATAAACGAAAACTATAGTAATAAAAAACCCAGACATTTCTACAAAACAATTTTAAACATATATTTTTAATTTCCTTGGCTTAGTTTTTCTACATTAGGTTAAGCCTACTTACACTTTGATACAGTCTTCGTAAAATTAGGGCCCCTTGCAACCAGCCTTCTGGCACGTCGAGTATCGTATCCGTTATTCACACAAAAGAACAGGGAACAAAATAAACTTTCACAGTAATAATCACTTGCACAGTAGGACAGCGACTACGATTAGTCGAAATACGATTTCATGGCGGGCAGCTACGGGCAGATTGCGTGGAGAAAGCACGTAGCATTCGCGATCCAAGCCGAATTCTATCACGAAACGAAATTCGTAAACACATCGAAAGTAACACGAAAAACCCGCAAGAACAGCGTCGTTCACTCGTTACGCGACCGGGAGTTGTAACCGTCTCGAAAGGCACACACGTTCCGAACTGAAAAATACCCGTAAAAAAACCACGTGTAGAAACTAAACGAAAAACGATCCGAAACTCGGACAGGACACTCAATCCATTTCGCACGCACCAGCTACACCACAACACTGAAGGAATGTGGTCGCTCGATGCGTGGTTCGCTTGTTCGCGTGTTGCAGCGGTGCGCCGCTTGGAGCGGTAAGAGCGAAGCAACTAATGTTGCCAACCTTGGAAACCGTTTACACCGCCGGAAGAAAATCTCTATAACGTTTCTGACTAACGTAAACATTATAATGACACAGGCGTTAAAAAATATCCTAATAAAAACTGTATTTGCGGTCGCACAAACAATTTTATACATGATTAAAGCCAAAAAAGTAATTTCAAAAATAGCAGGAAACCAACAAGTAAAAACTGTTTTTTTTTTACTTTAAGTAATTAGCAGAAACTGTATATTATTATTAGTTGTTATTATCAATTAGCACCCCTGACACTAAGGATAGGATTTGCCATGATATAAACATACTATATAAAATATTTAAAAAATCATATAATGAATATAATTAGTCTCCTCAGTTATTAAACCCCTGTCACTGTCAAATTTTTTCGTCAAACTGCTTCCAGTAAGTTTGGTTGAATAAAGTTGGATAGTTATGACGTCATCGAAACGTCATAAACGCCGCCATATTTGTCTGAGATAATCGGATGGCTTCACTTCCCATCAAAAATTTGAAGATTGGACTAGTTTTAAAATTTATTTGATGCTTGACGGTTTCAGCCAATCAGAATCGTCAACGACGAAAATTTACGTCAAGAAACTTTAAAATACCGAACAATTTCTGGAAACGAAGTGGGTTACGAAGATAATTAATTTATGTAGAAGATGTCTGGGCGTGAACGCTATTATAAGAGAATATTGCACATTATTTTTCCAACTCAGAGGCATTAAATTGCATTGGGTAGGAAACATTTTTGTTAAATAAAATTTAAATTTAGTAAAGAAGTGAAAATTAATTACAACATACCTTACACTTCTTCTTTTAATGGACTGCATGGAAAAACAAAAGCAATATCTCACTACGAAAATAATGTTTAAATAATAATTCAAATGGATTCTCCCAGTGAAAAAATTGGACAGTGTGACACATTTTCAAACACATTCAAAATTATTTGATAACATTTTTTTGGAAGGAAAATTTGATAGCCTTATTTTGTCTTCAAATTTTACTGTCAAAAATAGTTGAAGGCGAAAATTTGACAGTGTGAGAGGGACTTTATAAAACAGGACAGCCGTGTGACCTTGGGAACGGGAGGCACACTAATCCTACAAAATTCTCCTAAAAATTAGTCTTTAAAAATTAGTTTCGGTTAAGAAAAACGAAAGAAGAATAAGTGATGAAAAAACACCTTTCTTTAAATTTAATGTATTATTTTGTTACTATATTTCTAAGATTAATAAAATATCAAACACGTCTAAATAAAATTTGAAAAATGCACATTGTGATTAATAAGGAAAGCAATATCTTTGCATTAGAAAACAAAAATTTTACAGCATAATGCATATTTAATGACAGGCTACCATAAAACATTTGTGCGTGTTTAAGTATTCCCACTTTTTTTTAAAATGTTATTTATTCCCCATATAACTTAGCTTTCTGAAGGAGGGGACGCTTTGAATAACTTCTATAAACGAGATGTATGACCAGCCTATAACAAATGCGTGCTGGGATTTGCCAGTATTCCCATTAATAAAAGTAATGTTTTTTAGTCCCATTATGGAGAGAGTAATGTCGTTGCAGTGTGTGGGAACTGATGAGGTAGTTAAGTAGATACGGCTTAAGAACGTTCATGAGTAGAAACATTTTTTCTACATTTTTGCATATTAGTTTTTTTGTGATATAAAATGATAGCCCGGAAATGTGATGAAAATTACTTTAATACGAACAATAAAAGAAACTAAATTAATTTTAAATTTTTTTCGGACAAAAATTTAAATTTGAACAAAATTATACTTAAGGTCGAACAAAATAAGTGTCCATATCGTCAAAATGTCAAGAGAGTATTTTCTTGGTAATTTTGCATGTTTTTCACGCGTATTCTAATTTTAACTTTCGGAATAAAATTTAAAATCAAAATTTTCAGAAGTTTAGCCATTTTCGCAGGTATAGTAAATTCACAGTTACCTCCAACTTTTCTGAATCTCTGCTAAACTTCTAATTCCAAGAAATTCATTCGCCTCGTGCAAACAAAGCTTAACCTAGTCTAGAAAATTACACCGAAAGGACTACGCACCGCATTCGTGCGCACTCAATTCAATAGTATTTTGCATAAAAACTATTTCTTATTAGGCATTACCAACACGCCTATTATCTCCCTGTTTTTATTCGTACTGAATATAAATTAAATGTTATAATTAATGGATAGAATATGAGCAAAATTTCTATTTTACCAAAATAAGGTACTTTTATGTTAACACAAGAGTAAAACACTTGTGGTATATGACATATTTATGAAACAACTAATGACATCATATATGGAGTAATTTTTTAAAGGTTTGTTTCAAAAACTGGGAAGAAACTGGGAATAGACTATGAACGGAAGTGTCGGATTTCATTGCCAACATGACGCCTCTCAACTTCAAGAAAAAGTTTAGCTAAAACCAAATTTTGCGTCAAAATAACTATTTAAACTTACATGAATCAAAATTGTAAGTTGAAAGTCTCTTATTTACGCTTAAAAAAAAGCATTAGGAAAGTAATTTTTTTCAAATTATTAGGTAATTTTATCAAGCTACCATCGATATCGTGCCACAAAGCCATATAATATCCTCAAAATCTAGAAAAACATTTTGGCCTGGCTGATGCACGAACTTCGTTTCAGTGGTCTGGTAGAAAACACGTGCTTCCAAAACGGTTTGCTATTTTGTAGCAGTGTGTCTAAACACGGAAAGCATATAATAAACGTTTCATGTCCGAAGACAAGTTAAAAAGTTCTCATCTCCGCTCCAAGGATTAATTTTTTTTGTCTTGAAATGGGCTAAAACGGGTGTTCATAGAATCAGTTTTAGCTGCTTCTTTACACATAAATTTAGACACGCATAATATTTTTTATCTTTTCATGACGATATAGGGCCGCGGCCTTGAACTCGAGTTTAGGCGAGTCGCCTAAGGAAAGACTACGTGCCAGTTGAGCGCCTTGCTCTTAGAGGCGATGAGGCAAGCGGCGAGTGAGCAAGAGTCGGCCCTATAGGTCACGCATTTCGAGGGCTGGAACGCGCAAAACAGCTGGAGAGACGGGAGGAATGTACATTGTACGTACATGGGGACTGCGCTGAAATATGCTTGAAACGGGAGCTGGAAATGCACCTGGGGATTACCACTCCCAACGCAGGCGGTCAGAATCGAACCCACGACAATATCGACGAGAATATAGTATGCAACTGCATCATCAAATATGCTCGGTCGGAGATATATGGGCTGTTCATGATTATTTCATTGCTTCTGAAATCAATCTATGAAACATGTCACTGCCCCTATCTGCATACATATTAAGGCGCCCGTCTACCTGGCGCTTGAACTGCGTTGCAGAGTGTTCCAAATACACGTTTTTCAACGAAACTATTAAGCGTGCGTCCAACGTGCTGATCTACGAAAATAACACACACTTCAGACGAGAGCTGTTAAGTACTTTCAAAATATCACGTACGTTAGAAACATCAATTCAGAGTACTCCAAAACCGCTAAAAACGGCATTTCCAAGGCGCTGTAGTTGAAAATGCACGCATCAGATACACACAAAACTTNGCTGTAGCTCAAAATGCACGCATCAGATACATACAAAACTACTATAGGGGCCTGCACTGAACCTTCCTAAAGACTTCCCACTAATAAAATAATATGGTCACCGCTGAAAGTCCCATAGTTACACGCAGCACGACGAGAACACTGCGCGCCAGTTCAGAGCCTTGCGCTTAGCGGCGATGGCGTACTTGATGCGCGTGGCAGTGTCGCCCTTATCGCTCCCGCGCTTCTCTGCCTAAACGTGGGAAAAAGTTCCAGGTAGACGGGGGCCTTAACAGGCACACTGGCTGATATGCGCCCAGTAGAGTTGGTAACGACGAGGAGAAATTAGTTCAATGTTTTAACGTCGGATTAAAACAGTTAGGGAAAAAATTTGCGGGTACTGAAATTACTTCTTTTACTTTATGCTTTTTTTTCCTATCGAGTAAAAATGCAAAAAAGATGAAATTTGTAAAAAAATTTACTTGCCTAATAATTCCACGGTTCCACTTGACCGACGCACGAAAAACGTGGACAGCCTTCAGTGATACTGTACACGTGGTAGTTCCCGGGATGCCGGGAGTAATTGAATTGGTGACTATAAAGTGGGATCATATCCTGAGAATGAAAGTAATGTTGCGTGCAGCCGCTCCGCGTCCTTTTCCCTTGCCCCGCCCCCACTTGGGTGCGCGAAGCGCAGTGCTCCAAGTGCATCACCGGTAACTGTGTAAGCTGCGCAGAGTTGTAAACGGGCCGTCGCGTGACACCGACATGTGCCGTGACAGGCTGATACCGCTCCCGCGCAACGCGAGGTGCGAAGAACCTTCTGGGTCGGGTCCGCTCAGCTATATAACCCGAGGCGTGCTTCTGTGTAGAGTGTCTGGAGCCTTGCACGGCCGTAATAGTCCGAGATCTGGCGAACATTTTAGGGTAGGTATATGAGGCACAGTGGAAATTTGTGTAACACTTATTTTCCAATGTCTGCATAGAGAATAGAACACCTGTCTGAGGGGGCGTGGGACCTAGCCAACCCTCGAAATTTTGAATGTGCAAAAATTTATTTGCAAAAAAATTTCTTGAGGTGCTGTGAAAATGTAATACCTTTAAATTTAACATGTAATTAAACAAAATAAAGAAAAGCCAGATTATTTTGTCGGGTTTAAAATTTTGCCATACGGTTTCAAAATAATATTTCATGAATATTGGGAAAAAAAAAATTTGAGGCTCGTTGAAATTTACACAGCATGATCATTGTACTCAGAAAATGATAGTTATAAAAAGACAGGCCATTGTGATGGGTTTTTATACCTGCCAGGTGATAGAGAATGTCGTACGTGAGTACTAGTAAGCAGTGTAATGGGTAGGTTTGAGTGTGAGAGAGAGCGTATATCGTTCTGCGTTGTGATTGGTCGTCTGAGAGATCACATGACTCAGGGTAAACGTGCAGTTCCAAGGGAAATTTTGGAGCAGTTAAAAGACGCTCATTCATAGTGAAACACGTGCAACCACAGTTTTTTCTATTTTCTTTGCATTATTAAGTTATTGAACTATTTTCTTTAAATACGAATTGATTATATATATTAATCATGGAAGGAAAGCAATCATTCTGTGTTATATGTAAAAAAAAAAAGTGGTGAAAAACTCATTGTGTTCAGTGAAAAAAACCCTAGACAAGAGCAGCGAAGTGCTGAAAATTCGGCAAAAACATGGGTTAAAATATAAAGACATTGTTTTACCATCTAGGTTTAATTCAGAGGAGGGTTATCACACCCACTGCTATACAAATTGCCTCGCTTTGATGAAGTATTACGACGAACACGCTTCAAGAATGTCCTGTGTACCTTCTTCTTCATTAGGTATAGTAAAATATTACATTTTATTATGTATAACATATTAATAACTAACGTAACACACTCAGAGCCCCTAACTAGGATAAATCCTGTATATAGGGTGCATGAAAACACTATATATAGTACAATAGTATATATATATATTTTATTTACTACTTTCGTACTGTATATCTCGATTCAATAGGTGTAGCTTCTAGTCGGCTACGTATTTAGTACCGGCTTGAATCTTTACAGTTGTCTCAATATAGTGATGCAACGAATATTCCCATTCGCATTCGCATTCGCGAATATTCGCATGTTTTTGAACATTCGCATTCGGATTCGCAAAAATGATGCCAATATTTTGCGAATGTATTTGGCAATGAAACATGAAAATGTTTATTAAATAATAATGCAACTGCTATGATTAAGACATTTTTATTTATTAACAAATTTTTTATCTATAAGAGTGTATTTGAATGATATTTGGGAAACAGCCTTGTAGTTATTCACTAGATTACATAACATAAACACACTCTCGATATTCTTTTATTCTTATTTGCCTAAGCAAAATCAAATTAAGGCAGGTAATTTCTTAAAACTTCTAAACTATATTATAACACAACTGTATGATCAAATACCATTGAACTGCTTTAACACAAAACAATGGAATAAGATATAACCCAACCTTTTTAATTACACAAATCAACTTTAAATGAGATCTTTTGTAAAAACACTTAACAATATGCATTTATGCAACCTAAAGGGTATCTTATTCAAATATGTGAGATCTTTTAATGAACTAGTAATCATGTTTAATTGTAAATCAAATCGACTTCTTATGAATAAAGTTAGAAATATATTGTGAAGAAAAACAAACAATATAATAATCTTCTTTTCTATTAAAGCAAATATGTTCTTAACATTTTGTTAATTTTAACTTTGGTACTAATACTAACTCACTAATTATGTAATTTTTAAGATATCCATTAAACATTCCTTCTTGAAATCGAAAAATAAAACTACGAAAAATTGTTTATATCTAAGCACAATTAAGTGAAACACTTAGTAATTAAATAAGAGTAGAGGAATATTAAACTTCAGAAATAGAAGTTTTGATGCCTTTTCTCCTTGCAGCCTATTTCGGTGGGGTGTGTAAAGAAGACCAGCCCCACTAAAGACCCTTTCGCTAGGCACACTAGTGGGTGGTGTTACTAAATATTGCCTGGCTATGGGAGAAATAATACCATACTTCTTATTATTTACCGCCCACCATGTAAGTGGATCTACATCATTTTCCACACGTTTATCTAATAAATATTCATTGATGGTTTTTTTTATCAAAACTTCTATAGGGTTCGTACATTCATTTTCTTCTTCTTCACTTTCGCTGGAATCCATCAGCAATATGTACCACAGAGAATTTCTATATCTAAAGAGACAGTCTGACCGTGTGGAACGAGATGTTTCAATCCGATGTGTAGTCATTCTGGCACGCTTTGGATTTGAACAAGACGATAGGCTTGATTCATCGTTTCCTATTGACTCTAAAATATTTTTCACAACTTGATCTCTGGTTGTTCTTAAAAACTTTTTAAAATTAAACATAGAGCCGTCAATAAAAGTTGCGGTAGCAAACAATACGTCATTTTCCAGATGGGAAAATCTGTGACATAGTTCTCGTTTAAGAACTAAAATCGTATTCCCAACGCATTCGTCGGTCACATCAAATTCACCAATAATTTTTTCCAAAGTGGACAATAATGGAATTACTGAGGATACAGAAATATTGGCTGCACTTAGTTCTTTTGTAATTTCTTCAAAAGGTCTGAGTAAAGTTATTATTTTTTCCACAATAATCCACTCTTCGGAAGTTAGTTGTGAAATCTTGTTATTCTGGGAAGCATAAAGACATAACGAATCTTTGTTTTTCAAAATACGCTCTAACATATACAAGCTGCTATTCCATCTTGTAGCACACTCTTGTATGATTTTCAGCTTTGGCTGATCGAGTCTTTCTTGTAGAGCAGCCAGTTCATCTTGAGCTACATTTGAGTGATGAAAATGTGTTGCCATCTTTTTACATTTTGCAATCACTGTTATAACGGAATCTTGTGCCTTAAGCCCCTCCTTGACAACCAGCTGAATTTGGTGTGACGAACAATCAATGTCTCTAATTAATAACAAGGAAATACCTTTTTTCATGTTTGTGCCACCATCTCTAACAATGCATTGCACTTTTTCTTTAGGTATTTCCCAATGCGACAACATGGTTTCAAGTTTTATAGCTATATTTTCACCAGTATGTCGGCCATCGTTAAATACCTCTGCGTTTAACACAATCATTTTTCTCTCAAAGTTTTTTGTTATACCATGACATGTAAGACTCAGCAAAGATATTCCTGAACAAGAATCAGACCAAATATCAGTTGTAAACGCCAATTTTTCAAATGACTTAATTAATCCCAAAATTTTATCTTTGACTTTGCCGTAGAAATTTTCACATATAAACGAAGAAAAATGTTGTCGGCTTTTTATATTATACGACGGACAAAGATGGTTCAATAGTCTGACAAATCCAACGCTTTCGACAAAACTAAAGGGTAAGTCCTCTAAAGCAATCATTTCGCTTATTAAATTATCAATTTCCAAAGACTTGGCATTGTTGTTATCCCACTTTTTTGTTTTTTCGACGCAATCAGTCAAAGACATTTGTTTCAGGTCGGTTTTCGTACATTGTCGCGAAGTGGAGGCCACAACACTTGTAGAAGCATTTCGCTTTTCATTTTCCCTATTCTTTAAAGCATTATACTCGTTTTTATGCAAAGCTTCCAGGTGATTTCTCATAGCACTTGTTGTTCTTCCTTTGCGCGAGTATTGTTTATTACATATTTTGCATTTCACATTTTCAGCATCACATATTGTAAAATAAGTCCAAACTTCGCTAACACACGACCGCTTCATTTTGAAATATCACTTATCACTGTACAATTACAACAATAGAGTCTTTACAAGTTAAAAACAAAACTTAAGTATGTTGACTCGACGCTGCTCCCACCTGTACTATACAGGATGGTGGATAGCAGGGTACGTAGTAATTTGTTACGGTGTTGGCTAACGGCACCTTGGGCTGCTGTAAGAGGGGTGGCACAAAGACGTAACTGGGTTCGGTTTATTCACGCTTAACTTTTATTGTCCAAAGTTACAGTGACCTGTACATCTATGAGACCTAGCCCCTTTTGTATCTCCTCGGACGGTGGAA
Source organism: Clitarchus hookeri (assembly GCA_002778355.1). Classification (NCBI taxonomy): domain Eukaryota; kingdom Metazoa; phylum Arthropoda; class Insecta; order Phasmatodea; family Phasmatidae; genus Clitarchus; species Clitarchus hookeri. Next base: position 18,040 of record NQII01006830.1, on the reverse strand, counting down.
TCTAGCTATCCCGCGCCCTACACACGTCTCGGCGAATGTTTGCGTCGGGGGGAGGTTTCGGCGGGTTGCTGAAATTACCTCGATGCTGGTGGCTGGTGTTGTCGTGCTGTCTCGGTGTCTCTCCCGCGAAGTCCTGGGCTCGATCCCTGGACGTGCAGTTCTCTCCTCGTCGCTCGTCGTTCCTCGTATCTGACTCTCTCGTGACTCCGGCGTAACTCCGTCGTAACTCCGTCGTAACTGTCTTGTCGCTGCTGCTACGTCGTTAACGTCTCGTAACTCTCGTGTAACTGACCTCAACTGTCCTTCACTCTCGCCTAACTCTCTTAACTGTCGCGTAACTGACTTAACTGTCCTCCATGGCTCCTGTATATATACGTTTCTGTTCTATTTTCCATAGAACTCGGGACTTACTGTCTAGTGTTTGCGGTGGAATAAGGGAAGGCGGGGCGCACTGTTTTTCCCCGATTTGTAATTTCTTGTGGCGAGGGGCGATAATATGCCCGGGACTCCCCGTGTTCGCAGCGTCACGTCGTGACTCAGGCAACATGACAGGTGCAGTTGGTTCGAGCTCGGGAATTCCTCTGGTCGTTACGCCATTGGTTTACAGTGTGGGTAAGAATAGCATCGCCACTACTGGTAGGTATGAGCGGTACGCGTCAAGGTTACCTCAAACTAAATCTTTCTTTTAATATCAATTATATATTACAAATATAAATACAGCGCGATTTAAAACGATCTGCTCAACTTATAATGCTAACAGCAAAGAAGAGCCTTTTAAAAAAGCTTTATAAAAGTGCGATCCCTCCACTTTGCCACCATGCAAAGTGAATTGCATCAACAGCTCTTAAGAGTTCAATATATTACAAGTATTTGGCGGAATGCACATTTGCGTTACCCAAGTAGAGTAACACCTGAAAGAAATGGGTGGCAAAGACAGGACAATGAATTAGATTTGCATTGCTTTGATGGAGATTGTATGCCGCAATAAGTATTAGATGCGATTATAAATAAAAGTCTCGAGAACACCGATGGAAATGTTACAGGTACATTAAACAATTATTTCCTTGTGTAATAGCATTATTTATGTTATTACTCATTGAATAAAAATGTTGTCGTCTTTACAGACAATGAACACGAGCCGGAGGACGAAGAGTATTTAAGCTCTGACGAAGAATATCCCGTTGATGAAGAAACTACAAATGCTGACGGAGAATAAATAAATATTTGCATAACAATGTAATGTTTTAGTTAATATACGTATTTTAATTTTTCTTTAATATTTATTTTTTGTTTCAATCCGTTACAAAACCATAATGTCATAAATGTTAAAAACATTGTTTTTAATTATTTCTGCCCTCATGGCCGTCAATCACGATTTATTTTATTATTATAATAATTAAAATTACAATAAAATAAAAATAAACAAAACCAGAGGGTTAGTTGGAAAACAAACAAGAATAAAAAACCATTTTTTATTAAGTTATATCGCGTATCAATACAGATACATCTTATCTCTTTCATTTATTTAAACAAAATGCAAACATTCTAGGAAACAAAATAAATCGCTACGAATGACAATCTTTTAACTACTCCAAAATGTTTATTGCAACTGCACGTGTACCCCGAGTCATGTGATCTCTCAGACGGCCAATCACAACGCAGAACGATTCATTCTAGCTGGCCGCCGATATACGCTCTCTCTCTCTCTCTCACACACTTAAACCTACTCATAACGCTGCTTACTCGCACTCGCGTACAACATTCTCTATCACCTGGCAGGTATAAAAACCCATCAGAATGGCCTGTCTTTTTATAACTATAATTTTCTGAGTACAGTGATTATTCTGTGTAACTTTCAGCGTGCCTCAAATAATTTTCACAGCGCCTCAAGAATTTTTTTTGCAAATAAATTTTTGCACATTAAAAATTTTGAGGGCTGGCTAGGTCCCACAAACCCTCAGCCAGGTGTTCAATTCTCTATTAAGACATTGGAACATAAGTGTTACACAAATTTCCACTGTGCCTCAAATACCTACCCTAAAATTAAAATGTTCGCCAGCTCTCCTACTACAAGCGCCGGGCATGTGGTACCACTGGAGCGACGACGCACAGACATGTATTTATCCTAAAAAGCTGGCCAAAAGTATTAAAGTGTGTTTGAGTTATAGTTTAGAGTTAATTTGTAGTTTAAACATGTATTGATATGATTTATATGCAATTTACGTTGATACTACACAGTATCATAGTAACTAGATGAAAGGCATTGATGAAATAAAACAAACAAAATAGTTAAATTGGCAAACAAATATATATAATTCGTATAATAAAATAACATCATTCAGTCACAATTCTCATTATCTTCATCATCATCATCGTCATTATTGTTTTCACCACTAATATCAAGGAAATCATTAGAAAAACTGGTATCCACTTGCAAGAATTTTAATGCCTCTTTTGAAAACGCCTTCCTTTTTTTGGCACTTTTTTCTCTGTTGGAACGTATGTATGGATCGGAGCTCAAGAGCAACCGTTTGAATATATCCTCATTGCACTCCTTACTGGAAAATTTTCTGGAGAAATTTTGTCTATACGACCGAAAATGTTTATTTCGTGCCTCAACCGCTTCTTCGGATAGTTGACCTATCGGGAGTAGCGCATGCTCAATGACTGTTGCTCCGTGTGACAACATTCCGTGTAATGCGGGTGACATTGGGAGCCACTTATATAAAGTCACATATAATTTTGCGGTCTTACTGCTTTCACTGCTTTCGTCAAATCCCCTACTCGGCCGACCGGTTCTCGGAATTGTCCAGATAGGCAGCGCTATTGTTTCCTTTAGCCATAAGTCGTTGTTTCTTCGAAAACGGCACTCTTTGTAGCTAGCAGATGTCCACTTCAGTTTAAAGTAATGTTTAAATGATTTAAAACTATTTCGAAGTAACTGCAGTTTATCTTCGGGACATTTAGTTTTTCCACTAGTTTCTTCTCAAGAAACTCCAGTTTCTCATCAATTTTTCTATGCTCACATTGCTTTATTATATTGAAGATAGCTTCCCTGGTAATCTTCATTGACGGTTCAGCAGTAAAATCTATAAACAAACGACACAAATCTTATTAAATAAATGTTATTTGAAACTAAACGCGATTTTAACTTTATTACTTGGTCACTTATTTTGGCAATTACGGAGAAAGGCCGAAATGGGCGGAATGTTTTGTTGCGGATATTACAACTAGAATGTATGTGGAATGCGTAGAAACAAACAATATAGTTTAAATCACTTTAACTTCTCATTAAAATCACCTCGGAAACTGAAAATGTATCCAAAAATAGACTAAAAAATAGTTATGTCTTTTGATATATGTTTTTCTATGTATTTAAAAGAGAATTAGTTTAATTAACTATTAAAAGCAATGAACATACCTTCATCTGAAGAATCCATAGCAATTTATTTCAACTCTTTCCCAACACAGAAACGTTTTGAACATTCCAAATACAATGGCGAGAATTCATAGAGCGACACGCACAACAGATGTATTCCGACTAAAGTGCGAGCGCAGGGTGGCCCCTTACGCCGTGATTGACTGGTTATTGTGTAGAGGGGGTAGTCCCATTGTGTTTGAGTGACAAAAGGCAGACTTTACTTAAAATTTGTGATGCGTACTTTTGGCCAGCTTTTTTAGGACAAATACCTGTCTGTGCGACGCAGTGACCAGCAAGTGTAGTCTGCGAGCATAGAGAGAGAGAGATAGATATAGAAATATAGACAGAGAGATAGAGAGATATATAGATAGAGAGAGATAGATATAGATATATAGAGATAGATAGATATATAGAGATATTTATATATAGATAGTGACGTGTGGCATCTTTTGGAATAGAAACCTCGCTGACCCCCTTTGCGAGCGCCTCCCCAGTCGACACATGTCACGAGGCAGGTGGCGGATCGCAGTTACACATGTCCTGCGGCTTAGGCCTTCCCTACCACCTCCCACCCCCCTACGCCTCTAGCAAGCCCGTGAGATCTGTTGATCGCAGAGGTTTCATGAGATACAGAAACGCAGTTCGCCTAAATTCAGAAAACACGCACCGCGGAAGAAACAGCTGACGAGCTGGATAATGGTGCCGAGAACACCCCCCTACCCCCTTAGCTAATCACAGGACAATGTGGAAACGCACTGCGAAGAAATAGCTGACAGAGCAAGCTAGGAGCAAAGTGCTACCATCCCTGCTCCCCAACCTTCAGGAACCAGTGCGGCCAGGGGGGGGGGTGGTTCGGACCCCTGGCCACATCAGTACATCAGTAGAGCAGCAGTCCAGTGAGACGGCAGCACCTGCAGGCCTTGCCAAGGCCGCCCATCGCCGGAGCTCACCCTCCACAGCTGACATCATACCAGCAAAAGTTAAGTATACAATCATCGTCGCGCAGAGAAGCCCCCCACTCAACCACGAAGTCGTCCACAGTAAATACGAGTAGTCAAATTCAAATTAGAGTACCACACCTCTCAAGTGCTGCTGTATGTTATTTGTGTTAAATTCGAGACAATATATATGTCCTTCCAAATGAAACAGTAAAAGATTACATTATTGCAATACCCTCAACCTTCAAGGCACATTATAGTCTGTACTTGGAGGAATTAACTACGACCCTACACGCAACCCTGTCTTCCACAGTGGTGTAGCATCAAGATATAGATATATATAGAAAGATACAGAGATATAGATAGAGAGGTATAGATAGAAAGCGATGGATATAGATAGATAGAGATATATAGATAGATAGAGAGATATAGATAGATAGAGATATATAGATATAGATAGAGAGATATAGAGATAGATAGAGATAGAGAGATATAGAGATATATAGGAATAGATAGAGATAGAGAGATATAGAGAGAGAGAGACACACACACGCCAGCTGGACAGTGGGACTGAATGCGTGAGTGGTAGATATTTGAAATGATGTTAATGTAGTGTATGGCAATTGACAGTTTGATATTGTATGTACAATCAAGTAAGGATTAAGTGACTCTAACTAGTAGAAGGACTGCGATAAAGAACTTAATTAGAATTAAAATTGGCATTAAATATTGGGCACACTGTTAATGTTGTTAATAACAGCTGTGTGTATTTTTATAACATTTTATATAAATTAAGAAATTAAATTTAGCTCTTTTCTTTTTTATTAAGATCTGCATACCTTACGGGTCGCGGTGGCTGAGCGGTTGGCTTGCTCGCCTCCCACCAAGGCGAACCGGGTTTCAATCCCCGGCCGGGTCACTCCCGGATTTTCGCATGTGGGAATCGATCCGGACGATGCCGCTAGTCGGCGGGTTTTCTCGGGGAACTCCCGTTTCCCCCGCCCTTTCATTCCGGCGCTGCTCCATACTCACCTCAATCGCCCTCATCGGCTCTCAATACTTCGCTGTTAAAAACCCGCCCAAATCTCTGCACTTCATTCTTCTCTTCACTACATCCCTCACGAACCCTGATACACTTGACAACCTGCAACTATAACTTCCCTGCATATCTGATACGACAAAAGTGTTTATATGACCATTTAATATATCGGGCTTAACCCTCTCNTACCCCCGCCCTTTCATTCCGGCGCTGCTCCATACTCACCTCAATCGCCCTCATCGGCTCTCAATACTTCGCTGTTAAAAACCCGCCCAAATCTCTGCACTTCATCCCTCACGAACTCTGATACACTTGACAACCTGTAACTATAACTTCCCTGCATATCTGATACGACAAAAGTGTTTATATGACCATTTAATATATCGGGCTTAACCCTCTCAAAAATACGTAAGTGCTGTTGTAATTTTTTCCCCAGAAAAATTATGACTGGAATGCGTATTTTGCTTCCTCTGCACAGTTAGCAAGATTGAAGCTGTCTCCTTTTCAAACTGACGGATTCTATTCGCGCCAAAAATAACTACTCCTACTTGCAGTTGGCCTCAGGACTGAAGCCAAGTCAAGACAGTGCGATAGATACCGCAAGTGACTATTGCCTCTTTCCACGGCCTCCAACCACTTAAAACGAACTGTAGCCAAATGCCTGTAACTTGACATACTGTCCACAAGCAGATAGCCCGAAAACAAACTTCCTCCTGCTTTGTATACGAAGAAAAAAATCGACTCTGTAATCAATTCACGGTTACTTCACACTTTTCTGAAGCCCTGCTAAAGTTATACTTCCAGGATATTCCTCCGCCTCGTTCAAACTAGGCTTAACTATGTCTGGAAAATTACACCAAAGGATAGCGTGCCAAATTCGTGCGCACTCAGTTGTAATGACATTTCGCATGAGAACTATTTCTTACTAGGCGTTACCAGCACACGTGTTTTCTGTGCTATTATTCGTATTATTTAAAAATAAAGCATAATTAACAGACAAAATATAAATAATATTTAAATTGAACCAAATAAAGTTACTTTTCAGTTTTATAAGCACAAGTATAAAACGCTTGCGATACATGGCATCTTTAGGAAATAACTAAACATGTCATACATGGGTTGATTATTCGAAGGTTTGATTTAAAAAAGTATGAAGAAACCACGAATAGACTATATCTGATGTCTAGGAGCAAAAGGGACCTGAATATTTGCCACACATTCAAATTACCGCATGGATAAGAAGACAGTTCCCTCATACTGACATTTGAAACGTCGTTTCGTCGAAACAAGACTTGAAATCACATTGCATTTTTTTTTTCCAAAACGAACGAAGGAGGGTACTGTTACATGTCGCTGATCTGCGCAGCTGACCTTGGCTCGTCCAGCGCGAGCGGGCGGAAGAGAAGGACAGAGTAGTGATGATAACGGATTGACAAATCAAGGAAATGTTTTGAAATAACAAGCCAGCGGTATTCCTATAAGCATTTTGAGTTATGAAGAGATTCCGCCGCGTAACCCTTTGGAGACTCACCGCTTTTGAATTTCCGCGGATAGGATTTCTGCGTTTATCTGAATAATGCAGAACCTTCCAGGTGGTCAGGACCACTGATATAAAAGTGTGACAGGCCTCCTAGCCGGCAGTTGTTGAACGGATGGGTTTCAGCGATAGACGACCAGCGAGAAGACAAGCGCGCGGCGAGAGAAGTGACCAGCGGGAGGAAAATCTGCGACTGCGAACATCAGAGCAGTGAAGAGTCCGACTGCAGGCTGGACTATTGGACTGGATATGCGTTTGTGAAATACATTACAAATGATAGCAACAGATACACTGAACAACGTGTGTTAATAATGAGTATGAGTTAATTGACAAAAAAAACAAACATACATGAATAAGGACGTTAATTAGAGTTGAAACATTCATTAATTATTGCGCTCACTGAGAAATAAAAAGAGTAATATTGTAGATAGATAGATTAATGCTGTAAATAATAGCTGTGTGAATAAATCAAAAATCAAATTTTGTTCTTTTATTAAGACCTCCATCCCACACGAACTCAGATACGCCCCTCAGGCTTCCTTGTAACAATACTTCCAAAGAACTTGACCTGAAATCGGGAAATACAATCGCGTGAGAAAATAAAAGCATTATCGCCCGAATTAGTACGCCGGAATCAAACCCAAACCATCATGACCTTCCGAATGTAAGTCGTATATGTTAAACGCATAATCAAGTACATAATGCATTTTATGCGCAGTAAGAAATTTTTTCATCTTTTTATTCACTCGTGTTTTCTCCGAAACTTAACCTACAAATCGTAACAGAAGTAAACCGTTTCACTTTTGCAGTCAACCTATTCTGCAACGGTGGGTGCTTAAACAATAATAATAAAAAAATTAACGGTCCACTTTCGAAGGCCTAGAAACTCAAACAGAAACTGTTCTTCCCATATTAAATTCTTGCTTCTAGAGTATCGTACCGTTTTGACTTCAAATAATAAAATTGAAGCAGGCGATTTGCGTGGGCGACATCGCTGAAACGTTACAATCCGCGTTTTAGCCTCAAACAAGTCTTGCATATGTGTGACATTTCTAGTTATTAGTTTAGTGTAATTGTAAACCTCTCCTCTCAGCCCTCAATATTTTATGAGCCTTCCGGCATAGAAAGGAAGGCAATCGGAAGTCCATAAATTTACAGCCTACAAGAGAAAAAGATTAACTTCTGCCGTAATAGTCAACGATATGTCTCAACATGAAGAAATAGATATAAGGGACAATCTAACTGCGATTAGTACCTTTGATTTTTCATAAACGGTAAGGTTATTGAGATTTTTTTTTCATAAATCCATTCCACAATATTCGGTTCATTCAGACACGGAGCTTCATCCTTCGGTAGCACTTTTTTTTTTATCGTGGGGTGCTCTGACCTCAATCTTGATTTTGAAACAGGACGCAAGACCTTACTCTTTTATTGGACGCGAAAACACGAATTCAAAGAGTTATCTCTTGTCAAATTTGAACTCGTGCTTCTTCTTAAGCTGTGAAATAAATCTTCGGTGTTGGTCACGTGCCAGATGCTCGCTTTCAGTAGAGGCATAGAACGCGCAAACTTTAAATGGGGCACTTACAACAGCTCAACATAACTGTGTTTTCTCAGACCCGCGTTCGTTGCAGGGAAATCCGTGCATAGTCCATTCACGGTTACTTCCGTATTTTCTGAAGCCCTGCTGAAGTTCTACTTCCAGGATATTCCTCCACCTAGTAGAGAAGATTACAACAATGGGACAACGCACCGAATTCGCGCTTAGTGTAATAATATTTTGCATGAAAACTATTTATTATTAGGCATTACTAACACACCTGTTTTATTCCCGTTTTTATTCATATTAATTACAAATGAAAAATCGTAATGTGTAGAATATAAGTAAAAGTACAATTTCAATAAAAATAAGGTACTCTGACATAAGTATAAAACGCTTGTAATACTTGCTATACCGGTTGATTCTGAAATAATGGGACAAACATTGAAGGGTGGTAGGGCTGAAAGGTGATACTAGGTACTTTTTATCGCGAGAAAATATCTCAAAAAATTTACAAACTATAATAGTGAATCAAGTCGGAAAAAAGTTTGCCGCCAGCGCGCTCTCTTGCAATACGCTGTCTAAACCGTTTAAGATAGAACAATACCATTTAGTAAAGAATTGTTTAGAATAAAAAGACCTAAAAAAACTCTGCGGTAGTATATATCCATCTATAACAGAGAAATACTAATAAGTGTTTTTACAATTTAATTCACCGAGACGTTGAGTTTTATAATATGTATAGAGTATAGAAGAATAACACTAAGTAACATTCAACTTTATTTAAAAAAAAAACCCTAAACAATAATTCTGTAGTCCATGAGAGTGGAGCCGCGGGCACAGCTAGTGTGTGTATATATATATATATATATATATATATACAGAATCGAGGTTTTACTATGTAAGTTAAAAATTTAAATTTGGCTGCAATGTCTTTAAGTGCGTATATGTATAGAATATATATATCAAACTCTGTGTTTTAATTCTTACGCTTGGGTTAGTTGAGGGAAATAACAATAACAACTCGGTCGCTTTTAAAGTTCAAGCAAACGGAAAACTTGAGGTGGGCATATTAGGTAACTAATCCAGTATTTATTTATACAGGATTTCCATAAATTAAGTATCGATTTTGTTGAAATAAGAAAGTTAGGGGTGCTATATGCATGACAGTGCATTGTACGTGTATTTGTTGCTGGAGTTGATGTAATGGCGTTGGCAACAGCTGAACACTTGTTTTGTTGCCGCGGGTGACAAACCCTGCATGATGTTCAGCATACAAAAGAGGCTAACTATTGTGGAGTGGCCGCTGTAAGGGATGTCGCATGGTGCCATTCGGACGAGATGTTAACGCAGATTCAACAAAGCAATTGGTGTGCAGGTTCAAGTGCTTCAGGAAGGTGGCAGTGGTACCCGGCAAAAGGACGGCCATCAACTTCCGATGACAACATTGAAGCCATCAGGATGTCCATAGAACGAAGTCCAAAATCGCTGCGACCGACGTTTGGCACTGGAAGTGGACATTCCGCGTACGACAGTGCGTAAGGTGCGATCCAAGCTGAAGAAGCCGTAACATCTGCAGATTCTACATTACTAACACGACGAGGACTTGGCTGAGCGTGTGGCCACGTGCACCAAACTGATCACAGCGAATGAAGAACGCGACATCCCCGCGCAGATCTTATTCAGTGATGAGGCAACTTTCCACATTTGTGGGAACGTTAACAGGCATAAGGTGGCCGCCTGGGTAGGCCGCCGAACGGTGTGCAGAGCTCCAGCAGAAAACGTTTTATTAAAAAACCCCACAACGTGTCTGAGGTAGATCTGCTTACGAATAGCATTTAAGAAACGTCACGCGTCTGTATACGTTTTTCCGTTCCTCCATTTCTCTCTAAAGCGTGTTTTTATGACAGTGAAAATGGCTCGAACGGGTGTTTTCACGGTCATTTTTAGGAATGAACATTCCGGTACAAAACATTAAAAAAGGAATAGGGACGTGCATCAAACCTTTATTTTTATTATTACGTCATAAAATGGTAGGGTCTCCGCTTTACTGCAGGCCAGTTCAGTGCTTTGCGCGTAGAGCCGTTTTGATGGGTTGGTTTTCTGCTATAAAGCTCTATAAGCTTATTTAATGACTTATTTTTACTCTGGGATAAAATAAAGCTAAAGAATGTAGTGTGAAATGATGACACGTGTGTGTAGCTTGGACGTTAAATATCGTGTACTTGGAAGTTAACTGAGCTGTACTGAATGCTCCACTTAGTATCTTCTTCCTGCCCGTAATGTATTCTTCCGCGCATGCTTTAAGTCTTGGTGTAAGACAACGCAGGAATGCAATAACCAACAATAATTTATTGATACATTATACACAAGCTGAGCAAGAACATCGCCAGTACTATTAATTGATTTACGAGGCATTTAAATTTCATTTGCAAGCTGAAATTTCTTTTTTTTATTGCGAGGATACGTAACAGAAGCCTTATCAATATTTATAACAGAAGTCTGGCCGTTAATAGTAAAAATCTTCCACGCTGTAATATCTCGCATATCAGCCTCATTTACGAAAGGCAGGGTTGGATCAGGACTATTATGGGGGTTACGAAAAAAAAAACACTAGTATTTACACTTCAGTTACGTGACACTGTGGAACTGTTAAGATATATAAACATGATACTACCATCCCAATTCTTATTTGGGCGTGTGAAACGTAAAACAGTTGGTTCCGTAACGCCAACATCATGCAGTTTAATGGGTTGAAATGTATAACTTAAGTAGAGGGAATCTGGTAGAGTGCAGACGCCAGGTGCGCAGTTAAGTGAGCTGCGTGCAGCAACATTGAACTGTTTTTCTTCCTACAGAACTGTTATCACGTGACCTTCACTAAGGTTAGCAAACCGTTAATGAATACGTGCTTTGATATTCTAGTACACCACTTCTGACAAAATTCTTACGCAAATACGATGTAATCAAGTTACGCGAGATGTTTATTTCCTTTAAAAACGCGGGCTTGCTGTAAAACCAAATGTAATCGTGGAACATAATTGTTCAAACTCGTGATTTTGACGGTTCTTTGTGGCAGTTTTTGAGTCAATGTTGGCGACATGTGCATAAGACGAAAATTGGTCTACTTCATCTTTAGTCTTTGATAACTGAATTTCTAAATTCGCTGCTTACGTTGCGTAAATATTTCGGTCACAGTTTACGTCAAAATATCTTCTGTTACGGCCAAAGCTAACCAAGCAATTTTATATTTGCATTGACCGTTGACAATCGGTAGCCATATGGCAAGGGAGCACTCCATCTACTCTTCACTGGAGTCTTAACAGTAAGACGCACTATAATAAATGAGAAATAGCATTCCTTTTAGATCCAACCAGGGGATGGTTTTCTAAAACGGTCGTCATACCTGCCGGCCTGCTTGCTGACAACTATGCCTCTGGATAAATAAAATATGCTTTGAGAACTTATGATACGACGAGTTCTCATTGAAACATGTCACGTAATCGGAGTTAAGGTTTTTTATCTCTTACGAAAACAGTTTATGGATGCTTCAAAACCAAGTAGGCTTTTATGCAGCATTTATTTGAATGTTTTATGATAACCACTAATTTAGCCACGTGGGATGATAAAAAATATTAATTACCTTCACGTGCGTCTTCTGAAATTAAGGCGCCCGTCTACCTGGCGCTTGAACTGCGTTGCAGAGTGTTCCAAATACACATTTTTCAACGAAACTATTAAGCGTGCGTCCAATGTACTTATCTACGAAAAGAACACACACTTCAGACAAGAGCTGTTAAGTACTTTCAAAATATCACGTACGTTAGAAACATCAATTCAGAGTACTCCAAAACCGCTAAAAACAGGCCTTTCCAAGGCGCTGTAGCTCAAAATGCACGCATCAGATACATACAAAACTACTATAGGCGCCTGCACTGAACCTTCCTAAAGACTTCCCACTAATAAAATAATATGGTCACCGTTGAAAGTCCCATAGGTACACGCAGTACGACGAGAACACTGCACGCCAGTTCAGAGCCTTGCGCTTAGCGGCGATGGCGTACTTGATGCGCGTGGCAGTGTCGCCCTTATCGCTCCCGCGCTTATCGGCCTAAACGTGGGAAAAAGTTCCAGGTAGACGGGCGCCTGAAACAGTAACACGTTTTTTTTACAGTCGTAGCTTTATAAAATCCTATCTATCGTAACAAATAACAACAGATAAAGAGCACTCAAAATTTTTTTAATAACCGTAAAGGTATAATGCACTCATGTGTAATTTATATGCTGTACGTGGAGAAGTATTGTTTACGTTTTGGAAAAACACTTAAACAGTTGATTGTGAAATTTTAAATGCACATATTCAGATACCTTTGTTGTAAACATTTGTATTTAAAATCTAAACGACAAGAAATTTATATCAAAACTATAAAATCCAAGGATAATTTTTACTGTTGGAATCGATTTCTCTTTTATTCTACTTACCACAGGCAACGTGGTGTGTCATGTAAGTACCAGACGGTTTTTTTAGGATGTCAGAAAAAATTAAGATTTTTGTTCTCAACAGTTTCAGTTTTGCATATGCTAACACTCAGTCGCTGCCTTGCTACATCTTCCTTCAAATATCTAGACTGCTTTCTGTAAACACAGCACTAGTATATTTCACAAAAAAAACTAGTATCATATTATATTTACTCTTTATGATCGCGTAATCATCTTGTTTGATTAGTCGAAAGTTTGTTGGGTTTAGTCTCCCGTTTAAATTATACCCCACAGACTAACGCCAAGTGCTCATATGAACGTCTTACGTAACTTACTTTATCTGCTCTTGCCGTACAGCATTTCTGAAACCCTATATGAGATCTCGTTTTCTGCTGTGTGAACTGTTCCCGGAAACAAGTGATTTGATCGCGCGGGTTCATTTGACTGTCTTACGTGTTCGCGGTTTTTTGCCTAGCGAATAAACTCCTCCTTGGAGCTAGCGAAGTAATGCAACGCCACGTCTCTCTCCCCCCCCCCCCTTTACCTGGCGTGGTCGCTCTCGAACTTTCGCAAGTGGGAATCGTGCCGGACGATGCCACTGGTCGGCGGGTTCTTTCAGGGATCTCCCGCTTCCCCCGCTCATGCATTCCGTCACTGCTCCATACTCGCCTCACTTCACCCTCATCGATGTTAAGAGCCGCCCAAATCTCCCCACTCCACTCTCCTGTTGGTCGCGCAGGCATAATATAAACCCGCCTGTGTGGTCCATCCGCGGTTACTTCCAACTGTTCTGAAGCCCTGCTAAAGTTCTACTTTCAGGATATTTTTCCGCCTCGTGAAAACAAAGCTTAACTGAGTCTAGAAAATTACGCCAGAAGGACAACGCACCGCATTCGTGCGCACCGTCTAATAATATTTTGCATTAACAACTATTTCTTACAAACAAACCATTTTCTCTCTGATTTTATTCACGCTTTTTAAATTATAGAATACATATTTAAATCTATAGATGAAACATAAGTAAAATTTCAATTTAACCAAAAATAAGGCACCTTTATGTAAACACAGGTATAAAACGCTTCTGATACGTGTGATATTTAGGAAACAACCAAACACGTAATATATGGGGTGGTTTCCCAAAGGTTTGGTTGAAAATGTGGGGAGAACCCGCGAATAGACTAAAGCCGGCGTGGGCAGGTGTGTGGCGAATGTCTGGAGAGGTGCGTGTGTAAGAACACGCACGAAATCCAAGTTAGGCTGTCTGACGTAAGCCGGAAAAGTAGGGAGAGTATTAAGAGGAATAGCGTACACATAAATAAATGCACACATAAAATAAACCTACAATACAAGCGTCAATAAATTCTACTGTATCTAAAAGGTTTTGCTAGCATCACCAGTGTGTCGTTACGTCATTGTGATCTTCATTTTTTTTTTCGCGAACTTGTACATCACGACAGAAGTGTAGGTATGACAAGTGAATCGGAGAAATGATGGTGGCATGTGGTGCGTCGGCAGAAGCCAGGATAGGCAACTGGCGTGTTTTAGAAAACTTTCAATTGAAGGGGCAGGGAAGCTGCAAGGCATCAGAGGTGCGACGGTGGAAGTGATTGTATAATGGTGTTGGCGGAATAACATCTAGATAATCAGAAATACTGTAGACAAATACATATTTTATAAAAATAAAATAAAAACACTAGTTGCACAGGAACATAGATAAATGTACATGCGTAGTGTGTACATTAAACATTTTCCACGTGGATAATATTGTCGTATGTACCTACAGAAATTTAAAAGCCATTTTAAGACAAAACAATGTTCTGTAAACATCAATCTTAATGTATCCGAACTAACCACTTCTCTATTACATAAGAGAGGCAAAAACAACGCGACATATAGAAATAAATAAATAACTGAAACACGTCATGCTACATATGAAAAAAAAAAACATTAAAGCGGAAAAACTACTTACTAACAGAAACCGATCCTGCGCCATGGTAAGAACCGAAACCTAAACATAACTAAACATGGACGAATAACAAACAAAATCGTTGTCGAATGTGCTGCGTTTCGTGTAAAAATAATATTTACTACTTTTGATGTAAACTTAAATGAACAGCGAGTTATACTTGAAACTAAAGTGCCTTTGACTGTGTTACTAAGGAAGAATTAGTTAATTTTAACTTCTGTAGCTTTACACAATATAAAAAACATGTGATTGTTAATACCGAACAATTTATTAACCTGCGCTACTCTTACCCCCCTCCTTTTTTTTTTCTCTTTTTTCTTTGTTTCTCGTTCTTATTTGGTCATCGTGATCCCCGGACGGTACTCACGCAGATGCGAGATACAATGTTGGGTAACGCCTTACATTGGTGTTTACCGTTGGAATAAGGGAGTGGGTCGATGAATGATCTGAAGCAGAAATAGCTNTATATATATACACCCATTCGTGCATACTGTACATCAATGTCGTAACACGCGTGCATATCTAAACATACACCTTCTTGAAACACATGTACACGCGACTGAATGTTGCAGTCATAGTGCAATTAAAACGGCACTGTGCGTGTAAGGGTGTACGCAACCTGCCCAAAAATTTTTTTTATCATAATGTTTTCTTATATATATTTTATTGGAGGATCTTGAAATTACAGAATGTCTGAAGATCAAATATAGACTGTTCACAGTAAAGTGAGCACTTTTGAGACCGTAGTTGCTTTTTCCTTTCAGCCACTTTTAAAATCCTTTAACCACCTTTTTAATAAATATTGCCATGTAAGCAATAAACACAGTGTGTATATTCCACCACACGTCAAAGGCTAAAATAAAATACTTTTATTGACCTTTATTCCGAATGAGAGGGCTTTCAAAGTGTTCACTATACCGTGAATAGCATATATTAAATAACTTGTAGCAGCAATTTAAAATGAACAAATTAAATCAAATGTTTGTAACGTTTAAAAAATTACTAAAATAAAGTTTTAAATTTAAATTTTTTAACCCTGCGCTTCCAAGCAAACTTTCCTTTATTTCCTTTCGTCTTCCGGTGAGCTGATACATTACGTCGGCCTCTTTGCGGAAGCTCCACTTGTCCTGGAGTATTATTCATGACGAACAAGTTCACACATTAGCACTACAATCTATTCACGGTTACGTCACACTTTTCTGAAGCCCTGCTAAAGTTATACTTCCAGGAAATTCCTCCGCCTCATGCAAACTAAACTTAACTAGGTCCAGAAAAATACACCAAAGGACCACGCACCGAATTCGTGCGCACTCAGTTGCAATAACATTTTGCATGGGAACTATTTCTTACTAGGCATTACCAACACACCTATTTTCTCCTTGTTTTTCATTTTAATTATAAGTTGAAATATTATAATTTATAGATGAAATGTAAGTAAAAGTTTAATTTAACTAAAAATAAGATACCTTTATGTTAACAGAGGTATAAAACGCTTGTGTTAAATGGCATATTTAGGAAATAATTTTACACGTCATACATGGGGTGATTTTTCAAAGCTTTGATTCAGAAAGTGTGAAGAAACCGCAAACAGGGTATACATAAACCTTGCGCATAGAGACTTTGGAGTACTGCTTGAAAGTACGACTCCACGCTAAATGCTGTAGTGAATGAGAAAACAGGCAGTTTTGCTGCAAACAGCTCGAAACATACAGGTTTGATGTTGGATGTCCTCGAATCGTTACAGAAAAAAAAGGTGGTGTCCTACTTCTGACGAAACGGCCGATCAATATACGAACATTTTAGGAATACTTGTCATTGAAAATAGTAATTAATAAAGAAAATTTCACGCGTCTTGTTTAGTATCAAACAGTCCATCAATTCAGGTAGACTAGAATAGTTCCTTTATATATTTCGCGATTGTGAATGATTTCCTGCTTCCATTTTCAACTATATAGCAGCAAAAATTGAAAATTGTCAAAATATTTGTGTCAATTCACCTTACCAAATTTTAAAACGTTTATACACCCTGCAGGATGTGCATAGGTTCTTGTGTGCGGCTTAGTACGGGTTTCCAATTGAAAAATTATGACTAAAGNATACACCCTGCAGGATGTGCATAGGTTCTTGTGTGCGGCTTAGTACGGGTTTCCAATTGAAAAATTATGACTAAAGAAATATGCTGTAACATCGAATATGGAATATCGAATAGTCTACAGACTATCGTCAATTTATCGTTCGCTCCGCCACACTATCTGGAACATGAAGGATGATTATAGTTACATTCGGCTTTCTTGGTCTGTAGGAGGCAGGTAGCCGATAAATCTTCTCTCTCTCTCTCTCTCTCTCTCTCTCTCTCTCTCTCCTCCTCCTCCTGCCCCCAAATCCCTTTTCTGCTATTGACAACTTGCGCTAACTTCATTTATTGACTTCCTTTAGATTGTCCTCCTGCACAAAATATTTCCAAACAAATATTGACTCCTGTAGTGCTACTGTAAGAGAGATATGTACATACATACATCAGATCTGAGGACTTTTTAAATCAAATAATCCATTGAACATTTACGTAGCTACCCAGTTGGCATTGGACATGGCCTTTAAATAATTTTTTTAAATTAAAAATTTGTTCAAAAACATAAAACAACAATTACATAAGAAGTCCAAAATAAGCAAAACCTTATCATTTACACTGTGCTCGTTTATTACACTTTAATATTTATGTAGAGGCTTTATAAAACATTATTTTCTTTGACCTTGCTTTTCCTATAAAACAATAGAATACAGCCAGCTCTCAATAAAGCATCAGCCTTAAGGGAAAGAAATGGAAACCACAATATATTTATCAATGTTTTATTAATAAATGCTATTTTAAGAATATTTTTCAAAATTAGATTGGCTAAGACGCATTACTCATAACCCTACATGAAGTTCTTGCTTGCTAAGTGAATAATTTTTTCAATTGCAGAATTCACGAGATAATTTATTAATTTCTTTATAAAGAATTTTAATATATCTTTGTAGGCTACTAGTAGTAACACTATCAAAATATCAGTGACTACCGGGCATTTGTACCCTATACCTCATCAAAATCAAACTTTGAAGATTAATCTGGATTGATAGTTG
>NQII01006829.1:98315-109873 GCA_002778355.1 Clitarchus hookeri | reverse complement strand
CTATTATCCAATGATCTGAGTACGTAATATGCTTATCATTAGTACAGTAGAGCCTGATATTTCTTCGTCCGATAAGTGTGCATATGTACATTAATTTAATTTTGCCTCCAGTGGACGTAAAAGCTGCGATTTTCATAAAGCCTACAGAATGCTATGAGTAGAGTACACGATACTAAAGCGGGAATTAACTATCTAATAATAACACTTATATTTAATATAATTCTTTGAAAACTTAAATTTGAATAATTTATTTGAGCTATATAGACAGTGTGTTTCCTTCTCATTTCAATGTCTTATTTGCTATCTGTGTTTGTTACTTTCAGAGAGAGAAAATTCGGTTTCCTGAAATATGTCTGAAATGTAGAAATTGAACCGATAGTACGGTAATTCGTGCAAGTACTTACAAGGCGTAACGTACGTGATTAAGTAACTTAAGTATACGAATTATCTGCAACGTGCCTTTTATTGACAAGTGTATTTCCTGTTTTACAAAATTTGCAAATTATACCCGCGAATTTCACTGCATTTATATTCTATTTTANTTGACAAGTGTATTTCCTGTTTTACAAAATTTGCAAATTATACCCGCGAATTTCACTGCATTTATATTCTATTTTAGTTTCCCACATTTTTATGACACCAGAAAACAGTTATAAAAATGTAATGAATAGCTTACTAACGATCAAGGAAAAGGAAATTACGTAGTGATCTAAAAGTATTAAATAGATTTAAATTAAAAATTTCAGACGAATGCCTTATAGTGTTGGTGTAAATTTGTAACAAGTTTAGTTGGGATCAGCGTATCCATTTATTAGTTTTTTTTTGGCAGAAATTCATTGGCGCTAAAAAACCAAAGTAATGAACTTCATGGATTAAACTTTTTTTATTCTGTGGTTTTCAATGGAAACTTCTTTTCAGTTACATCTATAAAACTGCAAGAAAAAGCGTACAAGTAATTAATAAATTTCATATGATCTCGGGAATCTCTTTTAAAGTGTTATTAAGGAATAATTTGCAAAGTAACCTGCAATAAAATGTATGGATAGATACAGGCCAGACTAAACTCGGATGTGTTGATTGCGGAAGGAAGAAAACGTAAAACTCTAATAAACAGAAGGACATGTTTAGCACGAAAATACTGATAACGAAATGTCCTGACACAACAAAGAGCCACAAGAAGGCATGATTGACCACACACGCAAGAAAATATTTCCGGATGCCAAAGGATTTGGGTCATCAAAGTTAGTTAGCTGTATCACGCGGCGGAGCAGTTGTCAGAGTTGCCGTGTTATGGAGCGCTAAGCTCGAGTGATGGCCCCCCGTCAAATGTGTTCTAGAATTACACTTCAGCTGTTATCTTAGCGAAGATAGCGACTTCGGCAAGTTTGCACGGAGCAGAGCGAGTCTGCTGCGCGGCGGTGCATGTTCGCTGGTCCTCTTTACAACCGCGGTCGTTCTTTCTGCCACCTTCGACGTGCGAATGTGATAACTATAGCGCGCGCGTGTGTGTGTGAGTGGGTTTTCGACTGTGACATCAGCACAACTTAGCAACTCGTACTGCGGTGAAAAACTGAGGTAACACGAGACGCATATTCACGAGAAGCATAGTCTGCTTGTTGCATAGATTTCAAAATTTTTGTATCAAAGCTAATTTATTAGTCTTTAAGTCCGACAATTTGCAGTAGTGTACGATCTGCTCTTGATTTGCCTGAAGTTGAATCTGTAAGGCATGTAACTCGAATGAGCTTGAGAGCTAAGCGAAATGCCAGGCGATTTGTTTTCAGTGATGTACACACATTGCACATTTATGTACTACTGCCGAATGTACGTTATAAGTAAACATTTCACCTAATTGTGTGAAGGTACATTCTTAGAAATAAGCTCTTACGAAAAGTTATTTTCAAGACTGGATATATCTACAGCGGGCCTGTGTTCATGTGTTTTAACAATCCCGTTTGCGTTAAGCCTAACACACTTTTCTTATTTAATCACCTTTGCCCGTATACGTCAGTAGGTCCCACTAAAATTAGTTATTCGACAATCTGTATGTATCTATTACTGTAAGAATATTTAATCTTTCAAGTATTTAATGACTATATCAGTGAATAAAATTAAAAAAACTGCGTTAGAAATGTTATAATTATATTTTTTTATTGCAGATAATTATACTGAGACTTTTAAAAGGATTGATATTGTATTATGGATGAACCTTCAGAAGCCATTATATTAGCATGTTTTCTGTACCTTAATGTTTTTAATTCGTCATAATAGTCAATACTTGTCAGAGATCTTCTGTAAATTGCAGGTCACATTTTAACGCTTTGTCGTGGGCCTCCTTTCGCTGACTGTGCGAGAAACAGCTCACAATTAAAAAACTGAAAGATTTGTGAATTTGTATACAATGACGCAAATATCAGTTGCTCATTGGTTGAATGCTATCATAGTGAAAGGCGGTGATTGGGCCTGCATTTTTTGCACGTTTGTTACAGGCTCCGTAATTTTCAGGAGGTGTTATTTAACAAGTGGAACAATTGAAAAAGTAACATAAACGTACGAGTTATTGCATTTTTGCTTGTGCCGAAATGAACCAGCGAATATTTCAGACATGTTCCGTTCATGCAAATACTTCCACAAGACAATGAGACCATTTCGGTAAAGTTTTGTTTATCGCGCCACCTTATTACACAAGATATTAAATTCCTATGATAATGTAATTTTTTTTTCCTAACCTACTTTAAAATTATGTGTTATTTGGGCCCGCGGTAGGTACGAGGGATTAATGCGTCTCAACGCGGAGCCTCATATGCTTAAAGGACAGGGAATTTCGTGCAAAGGAGGCGTGCATCGTAGCGAAGAGGGATATTTGGCAGCCAAGGCCGCAGTTGAGGCCATGGACTACATCCCTAAGGGGGCGTGTAGCAAAGCTATAGTTAAAGAAGGGAGAGGGGAAAAAACCGGCATAGACACCGTAAAAACCCTCTCGACAAGAAAGAAGTTCAAAACTCATCATGCATTAAAAAATGCTAAAGGAGACAGCAGGTTAAGGGTAACATGCTTTTAATGTTGGGTGTGAAGCTCTAGAAGAGAAAGTGGCTGTGGGCGCAAGCGCCCTTGAGGTATATAACTGCTGTCAATATTTCTGCGCAGGCTGCCTGCACAATAATATTGACAGCAGCTGTCTAATGCAGGGCCTCCCTGATTCTCGTCGTGGAAGTCGGCGAACTGGGCAGCTCAGTCATGGCACCCACTCCATCTTCACTCTTCCGCGCCGACATCAGGATCTCCACGCCGTGGGTGAAGGTGGGGAGTCCTACCACGGNAGGGCGATCCCCCTTTGAAGTCTTAACAGGCGCATGCACGATAGTACGAGCTTCTTCTTAGTGACTTAGGAGTTGCTTCTGTAGGCAGGGCGCTTACGGCGAAACTAGTTACGCAAATGTTAACTGCTATGCTCCACTAAGTCAAACGCAGAAACTTCGGTACAAAGTAGCAATGGAAGTGGGGTCGTATAATATCGGCGTATGTCACTGCCCGGTGTATCCTTCGCGTGGGAAGGCGCCGAGAGCGGGAAGTCAAGTTTGTAACATTAGACGAAGCGAGCGGCCTATCATAAAGGACGCCGCCGCACACGCCTATAAACTTAACGCATCTCGCGCCTCGCTGACCCTCAGAAGGTCATATTCCTCCATTTATCACGCAGGAATGTCGTCGGCATCACAATTACCTTTCCCAGAACAACTTGGATTGCCGATAACGTTCTAGGCGGCACCTACCTCGAGTATGAATACCACACGCGGGCCCCCGAGTGGAGAGTGATTAAGAGCCGAGAGTTTGGCGTCTCGTGCGACCTTCAGCGACAGTTGGGAGATTCCGGAGCGGCGAGGGAAGACTGCAGCGATCTGCGATAGTGCGTCGGCGAGTTTTTGTGCAGTGAAGAGTGGGGCTGATTTGCGGGACCGTGGACTGGATGCGTGAGTGAAATGATATTCGGGACGATGGAAATACACAGTTTTAACTAAACATGAGGATATATTTCGAGTAGTTTTAGGGACATTAGCAAGAGTCAAGACTGCGATAAAGACTAAATTTGAAATCGAGATAGTAATTAAATATCGCGCCCAATAAGAATAATAAGAGCTAATATAGTGTCCAGACTGGTGAATAACAGATGTTTGACTGTTTATAGAATTGAGAATAAATATACTTATTGAATTTAGTTCTTTTATTTTCATTACGACCTCTATTCGTCAAGAACTTGGATACGCCCCTCAGGCGCCTCATATAACAATAGTTTAAGTTATACTTAGAAATTCTACCCATACCAACCCAAGAGAGCAGTGAAAAGCCATTTATTCCTTTCATGTGGCACTTAATTCTACAGAGTGCCAGCTGGAACCCAACCAATATTACAGGTTGATCACCAACCCAGTCATGTTTTGATTAAGTTATAGCCGTAAAGGTATGTTAGGTCTAATTTTAGAGCTATAAATATAATAATTTCATTAAGTGTCGGCTATATTTCTCCGCTATAGTATCACACGTACATAACCTAACCCACATCGATAACGAGAGAGGCCTATAAATAGTTTCCACTCCTACCCGTTTAATAGTAAGTTAAACACATCCCCGGAAAAATATTAACACATAATTTGTGTAATGTAGAATATCATGAATAACATAATTGTTTTAATAACCTGTAAAATAATCACAAATATAAATAGGCGTATTGTCAATACAGACACTGTTAAAAATCATAAATCCTTCCTAAATACGATCAAAGATCGTGAGCATCTAATTGTTATGCTTTTTGAAATAAACCAAGATATTTTGGACACATACAAAGAATGTTAAAAAAAACCGTTTTGCAGTCATAATATGGAAGTCAAATGGCAGTCCTTTTGTTAACTCAGAGCGGAAGGGTGCGTTTTAGGTAACGATTGGTACCTGAAAGTAGAACTTAGGGTTTCAGAAAAATTTGCGAACTTACCATGAATGGAATTTAGTAACATAGTTCTATAATAACTATACTTGATAAAAAATATAAAACTTAAACATGGCAAATCCTTTTTTTATCTGTGATTTTCCATCTCTAGTGACGTTACAAGCATTAACTTTTTGTAAATATTATAATCTAATAAAAACAGATGGAGAGCATTCGCCAGTATTCCAGTTGCTTAGTGTTGGTTTACCTAGATTATTAACATTTTATCTTTTGGGTAAATAAATAAAAATAAATGAAAGGGGTACACAATTAAATATTTACGATCTTTTCCATTCGAAAGCTGCCACGTCCACTATTGATAGAGGAGGGGAAATGGAGTACTCAGAGACTCTTTTTGACAAACCCAGCAGACTTCAAACGCACGAGTATAGCATCTTGCGAATGGTTGTGTAAGGCGTAATACCTAAACTGTATAATACCTAAGGTGTAATACCTAAAGTCTCTTGGGACAATGGACTATATGATATTGTTACGCGCCTGCTGCTTCGCATCCCGCGCGAGCGAGTGAACGTGAAGGACAGCAGTTATATTATAGCGGCGGCAGCAAGTCAAAGGAATGTTTTTAATATCGGGAGAGAGATATGCCGGTGGCCACGTATCTGTTACAGAAAACAAGCTGACACGATAATTATTTTTTTGCGGCGTGTGATGCTGACTGGTTGTATTGATTTCTGCGTTTATCTGAAGAATGCTCTGGATTACTGACCTCGTTTTCTCAGCGTGACTCGAGTTGCATTGAACCCTCCAGATGGTCAGGGCGAACGATATAACAGTGTGACAGGCCTCCGAGCCGAGCGTTGATGAATGGATGGGTGGCTGAGTTCCGAGCGATGGAAGACTAGCAGCGAGAGAATTGACCCGTGGAAGGGAAATCTGCGACTGCGAGTATCAAGCAGTGAAGAGTGCGGCTGGCAGACTGGACTATTGGACTAGATGCGTGAGTGAAAGACATTACAAATGGTGGCAACATATAGATGGAAGACATGTTAATGATGAGGATGAGTTAATTGACTGTAAACAGAGACAATTTAGAAGGACGTTAATTAGAGTTGAAATAGACCTTAAACATTGCGCTCACTTTTAAATAAAAAGAGTAATATTGGAGACAGGTAATTTACTGCTGTAAATAATAGCTGTGTGAATAGATTATAAATCAAATTTAGTTCTTTTATTTTTATTAAGACCTCCAACCCTCACGAACTCAGATACGCCGCTCAGGCGTCCATGTAACAACATTATTTTTCATTTTCCGATACTACGAAAATTCTTAATTTTGGAGAAAAAAAAATAAGCATCATATATAAAATTTAGCCTGTTGAGAATGAAGAATGAATATGTATTTACGATATGGTCCATCGTATTTGTTTTATCCTCACATCACTGCTGGAAGTAAAGGTCAGTGAATATTGTTACAAATCGCAAGAGAGGCGTATCGGAGCTCATGAGTGATGGAAGTTTTAATAAAAAAATAAGAAATTTAATTTAATTTTTTTTTATTTATAATGAAATAAAATACACTTTAGCTATTATTTGCAACATTAAACTACATATTTCTACTAACAACATTTATTATTCTCACTGACTGCGATATTTGATGGCAATCTCAAATATAATTACAGTCCTTGTCGCTGTATTTGTATTGGTTAGTCACTTCATTCACACTTAATATTTACACATATGCAATCCAACTGTCTATTGCCGTAATTCCGAATGTCTGTCAGCCGTCCAGTTCAACTGTCCCGCCCGCCAGTCTCACTCTAAACTGTACCGATGCTCGTCGTCCTCAGGGTTCACTCTCGATGGCCACTGTCGTCGCCCCTTTTCAAAATTACTAATAGTGCTGCAACGCACTGCTAAAACGAGTAGGCCTACTCAATGAATCGCTCGGATAAAAGTATTCGAATACTTTCACCGCCGTTCGAGACAATAAGATGCTGTCGAGGGGGCGGCAAATGCCGATTCCAGGCAAATATAAAAAAAAAAACAATAAAATACGAAAGAATTCCTAGACGTCAATATACTACGTTTATTATACCAAACAGTGCAATTATTTAATAATATTGAACAAACACATTTCCAAACTTTGTTATGTAACATAAATGGACCACAAAACACACGGGGGTACTTCGAATTCAGTAAAGTAGCTGTTACATTTGAGAAATACAGTCGCGTGTTTGAACATTCGAGAACAAGTACGGAACGAAACACGTAGTATTTGCATGAGAAGAGAACTCGAAGACTCTTGCGACGCTTGAGTACTGATTGGCTATCATTCGAGACGTCTCGAGAACTCCTAGGAATCGAACTATTTCACGTTGTGAACTCGAATATTCCCATCGCTAGTCTGAAGGCTTATTTCCATTCCTGCTTTGTTCTCTGTGAGTTACCGTGTTCTGCCCCCCCCCCCCTTTTTTTTGCACCTAGCTGACTCAGTGGGAATTGCGCTTCTCTATAATGAAAAAAAGAAAGCAGAGAAGCGACAAAAGAACAGTTTTGTACAACGGCATCAAGGTAGCAACAAGCAACAACCAATGTTCTGTACCAGCAACAGAATGTTCTGCTGTTTGTTGCGGAAGCGGTCCAGATATTTCTGAAGTTGTTCTGTTGAAGCAACTATGTGTTCTGTTGGAGGAACAAAATGCTCTGCTGTGGGAACTATATTCATGGTCGCATAGGCAATTACAGACAAGATCACAACAGCCAGTCGTGTTGCAGCTACTATCTACGTTAACAATATTAGGATGGCGCCAACAACTTATAACGAACACTCTAGATGGCTTGTGGGTACAAACATTTGGTTCCTACAACAATTTTTTTTTTTTCGGTGTAGAAGTGAACGTGTGTGCGTTTCGTCTGCGCAACAACCAAGTCATGCATCACCCAAACTTATGAGTGACAGTTCTTAACTCAGTCGTAAAGTCTATGCCGGCACAATATATTTCAACGATATTCCACGGTACCTTAGTGAACCGTACGTGCGGAATGCTGTCAGCGGTTGGAAAAATTAATTACGAAATTTTAAGTGGAATCCAACGATATGTCGATCATTTAAATCGGATAAATAGCTTGCGAGAAATGAGGGGTTTTTAACTTTACTTAAGATTGTCTCCACGAACTCATTATTTAGTTTTCCATTTATCGCGTCTTAATTTGGCCAGACAGACCAATAAATATAGTATATTCCTATAGTTTTTAAGGTTTTCTCTTTCGATCGAAATTAGTCTGGTGAGTGTGGCGTTAGCAGTTTCTGATATAGAGATCATTCTTTGGTTAATTTTTGGCTTTTTCCGATGTTTCTTTCGAATTTATATCTTAATCCGATCCACTTACATGCTAGTGTTCGGTAAAGCTTTCTACGGATCAGCTGTGCGTGGAAATGTTATCTGCAGATAAGCGTCGTGCGAGACAGTCGCCTGCTGGTATTTCGTTTGTGGAAATGTCTACAGGTGGTCTCTGTGGAGTTTTATTGACAGGAGATCTGTGCGTGCTGGTTGCGTTGTACAGGGGCTCGCTATTGTTAGACACGTTACCGGAACTCCTGCCTCGCGGGACTCAAAGCGGGAGGTGACATACTGCGTACCAGATGTGTTGAAGAGTAACATTTGACACTAGGGTCGTACTCCGTTGTATCTCCAATGTCCAAAATGTGCAGATAAGTTGTTCCGTGAAGCTGGACTCACAGCGGTCAGATAAATTAANCCATCCGTCGCACCCGTCGGTCGTCCGTCCGGCGGCCACGTGATCTTCTACCAATCGCAGTGCGACTTTTTTTTTCTAACCGCCCATCCGTCAACTATTTACCAAGCTGTAACTTTCGACGGACGGACATGAGCCACCGTCTTCTGACGACATTTCCCTAGACGTGACTTTGAAATAAAATGCAAGGCGGTGGACCTGTGTTTATTTACATTCAGTAGTAAATTCAGGAATTTGAAATGTAAAAAAAAATTCTGTATTAATTCTTATCACGTGAAAAAATTATTTCCCCGAAACATTTCTCCCTTGAAAATTTATTTCTAACCAAAATGCATCTCGAAAAAAAAAAGGAAGATCACGTTGTTAAATTGTCACGCCGAAATTTTGCCACACGGGATGATTGAGGGACAACGGATTGTTGTGAATCGCTTTCAACTGACGGACGAAAGCACGGACGGACGACTGAAGGGTGCGACGGACTATTTTGAGTCCTACTCTACCTGTCTAGACGAGCATCTATGTATGTCGTATATGTCAGTGCACTTCCTGCCAATCTCGCACAACAACTTCATGCGGCGTGCAGCACAAACTCTACCAGCGCTGACGTCGTGTTGGTGCGAATTGCTGGCTGGTGTGTTCCGCAAGTCAGGCTAAACATCTATAAGACATTTAATAGTTCCACTTATTAGTGTGGGCATGTGTTTAGAAGATGCACGTGTTCGTATGATTTCCAGTACGGTTCAGCTACGTTACGCATACAACGTACTTTAATATACACTGAAGAGCCAAAAAAACTGGTATAGGCGTGCGTATGCAAATAACAGAGGTATGGAACCAATCAGAGTAACGCGATGCGGTCGGCAGCTAGATCGGTTACTACTGCTACAATGGCAGGTTATCAAGATTTAAGTGAGTTTGAACGTGGTGTTATAGTCGGTGTACGAGAGATGGGACATATCATCTCTGAGGTAGCGATAACATGCGACAACCCATACGTCGAGAGTTGCTACCGAGTGGCTCCAGGAACACTCTTGTGACTTTAAACACTTCCATTGGCCACCTAAATCACCAGACATGAACATTACTGAGCATATCTGGGATGCCTTGCAATGTGCTGTTCAGAAGAGATCTCCACCGCCTCGCACTCCTATGGATTTGTTAACCGCACTGCAGGATTCATGGTGTGAATCGCCTTCTGCATACCTTCATACATTAGTCGAGTCCATGCCACGTCATCTTGCGGCACTTCTGCGTGCTCGCGGGGGCCCTACACGATACTAGGCAGGTGTACATGTTTTTTTGGCTCTCCAGCGTTTTTAAGTACGCAAAATAAGGTTAAGGGTTGAAGAGTTTATTTACATGCAGTAAAATCTTTGTTTCAACCAACAGCGCAATAGGCGCACTATTTTTTTGTTTGTTTCGTGGTTTGTGCACTCAAGAGAGTACTTAATAACGTAATAACACACCGCGATATTTCTAGCAGCCGCATTACTGTGGGCGACGGAACACGGCATGTGTTCTGGAGCTCGTTCGTGGCGACAGGGAGTTAGCTCTCAACGGGCGATTGGGCATTTTCCACCGTGAGGAGTGTTTGGGAAAGGAAGCCCAAAGCTTTCTTACGTCACTCTGGTTTAAAATTACAACTAAAAGTTTCCTTGGTAGCGCGTCCATCATTTACGCAAAACATATTCCTACGTGACTTCTGTCATCAGAGCTGCATATGTCGAAGAACGTGGTCCACGCTCGCCAAAGAACGAGAAACAACTCGCGTGAAATGGAAATTGAATTCCATGTTAAAATGCGTTACTTTTCTGGAGTCGTGAAACCAGAAAGCGCGTACGTCGACAACTGTAAAAAGGCACAAAAGTAAATGAAAACTTGCATTTGCCGCATCCCAAACCCTACCACAATTTGTAGAGTTACTTATTTTATTCCAAGTAGACTTACGTATATAATTTTCTTACATAGGCATTTAAGATGGGCCTTCTACCTTACACTAACGTAGCCATCGCAGCAGGCCACTTGAAGACAATTTGTTTGTTAATCCAAAATGCGCTAAAAAAAATAGCAGTTGTAGTGCAGCAAAAATAGTTTACAGCATACCATCACTCAGATTTTCATATTTTGTACATTTATAACAAATCAGTGAATACATATTTTACCCTTTTTCGTATGTGAGTGATTGGTCAGAGTAATGCAATAAATAGAATTTTAATGTATTATTTTGGTCTCACATGAACATAAAAACGTAATTTATATCAGACAAGGAAGACCGTGCGGACCATTACAGTTGTATAGAAATGTTTTACTGATTGTTATGAAAATATCCAGGGCAGAGCAATAAGAAATCTTTGCTAGGAATCAAGACTAACAGGAAGGAAAAGGCCTTTAGTTATAGACAAGTACGAGTATGCATGTAGAAAACAGTTGTTTTATCCCCCTTTCTATTGGAAATTGAAATGCGTTTTCCTATATGTTGTCAAGAAAACTGGCAGACATCTTGATGAAGGAATTTGTATCTCCAGCTGAGCCACTTTGGTTGATAGTTCAGTCGGGAAGTAATGGGTGTTGCGAAGGTGTTTGGTTTCTCGAATGAATCAAGTTTATTCACAATTTTTATTTGTGGAATTGCAATCAAATCATACAACAATTGTTGCTATTGCGTTACGTGATTTATTGTGAAGAATACGACAACGTTAACTTCGTCCAAATAAAAAATATTAAAAGTAAATAAAACATAAATATGTATATTCACATAACTCTTGATAATTTTTCACGTCGTATGATCACAACCTTTCATCAGTGGACTCCAAATATTTATTTTACCGATTCAGTACTCATAAACCTTTATTGTTTTCCG
>NQII01006829.1:45830-90941 GCA_002778355.1 Clitarchus hookeri | reverse complement strand
GCAGAAGTGACGCAAGACGACGTGGCATGGACTCGACTAATGTCTGAAGGTATGCAGGAGGTAATTCACACCATGAATCCTGCAGGGCAGTCCGCAATTCCAATCTGCGCCTCTTTGAGAAAGGGTTGCACGTCTGTCACGTTTAATGATTCTCGTCAGTCGTCGTTTGTCCCGTTCTTTCACGATCTTTTTCCCGGCCGCAGCGATGTAGAAGATGTGAGGTTTCATCGGATTCCCGATATTCACGGCACACTCGTGGAAAGGGTCGTACGCGAACATCCAAATGTTATCGCTATCTCGGAGATGCTATGTCCCATATCTCGTGCGTCGACTATAACACCACGCTCAAACTCACTTAAATCTTGATAACCTTTCATTGTAGCAGCAGTAACCGATCTAGCTGCCGACCGCATCGCGTTACTCTGATTGGTTCCATACCTCTTTTATTTTCATACGCACGCCTATAACAGTTTTTTTTGGCTCTTCGGTGTATAACTATTGTGATGAGACGGGGGTAGGTTTACTCTACTCAGGTTGGCAAGATCAATGCTTTTAGTTTGGCAACTAAAACTTTTCGACGCAAGGTAAGCGTTAGTGACGTATGTGAACCGGATATCCTCTATTTTCTATGTTAACCCATTCAGTCCAGAATCAATTTCCGAGCTCAAGAGCTGCAGTCGTTTAATTTTATGATGTGCGCTGTACTTGTGATGGGTGTGCTTCCAGTAACCAATGAACAAAGTGATGCGTGTTCCTCTATGTCAGTATTAACCATTCACAAACGAGACTTAGTGAAACGTCAACAAATCAGTTCACTCGGAAGGAAGGCGCTCAGAACAATGCCCAGTGATTCTTTGCTGCGTACAGTTGCGACCATAAACATCCTTCACGTGCAACATGTCCTCGCTCCTGGACGCTGGGTCTGAAGGGGTTGAAAAACAAAATAATTGCAATAATATAAAATAACCACGTAACTTAGTAAAATGTCTCTTTTATTATTCACTTAGCTTAAAATTTTAATTAAAAGTGATCTCTTTGAAACACTGCGCACATAGAGGCGGAAATTTTTCCTAAGTTAAACTCACCCGTAAGAAAACTTGTTTTGTTGCCAACCTGAGTCGAAGTCACTTCACCGGGGGCGAAGTAGCGATGAGATGAAGACGCGGAAGGTAACACGAATCCCCCAAACTCATGGCAGTGTCCTTCACACTCCGCTTTTGTGACATCTCCTTCCCCTCTCCGTCCCGGAAAAATTCGCTCACGCCGTCGCCTGGAATCGAACCGGAGACCACAGCGATGTGAAATTCACCAACAAGAATAAACCAGTTAATTTGGTAGAAAAATAAATATTGAAACTTTTTGTGTGATGGGATAGACGTGAGCATTTCAGTTTCCCAGTTTAAAAGTTGAAATTATTTCCACACGAGTTTCCATTAAGAGCAATGCTTACCGGCTGGCAAATGCGAAATTTTAATAGCAAATCTCATGTTAAGGAAATTTCGCCTCGGCTTGTTAATTTTAAAGACAGGCGTTTGAAACAAGATGTATTCTTAGCGAATTTTTTTAGGAGAACATCCCCGCGAGCGTATATTTCCAATATAGATAGGCAGTATGCACTTTTTTTACAAACCATAAATTTTAAAAATTTCTTGCACGCAGTCTACACGTGTTATGGAAACATCTCCGCCTTTAGGGATCTTCTCGTGAAAAATTCGCGAAGAACACATTTTGTTTGAAGCTCCTATCTTTAAAATTAACGCTACCCAGAGGAGAAATTTCCTTAACATGGGATTTTCTGTTAAAATGTCGCAGCTGTCAGCCGGTAGGCGACACAGAACTATGTACTTCACTTCAAACATGTTCCTCGTCGTACACGACTGCGTCGGCTGCGAACTTGTTCCGATCACAGCCTCTGCTTGTTCTAAGTAAACTGCTTGTGTTAAGGCGCGCCGGAACGAAATTTGTTCTGTGTTGCACTCCTGTTGNCCTCTGCTTGTTCTAAGTAAACTGCTTGTGTTAAGGCGCGCCGGAACGAAATTTGTTCTGTGTTGCACTCCTGTTGTCTGCTATGAAGCAGGGTGGATCTAAAATCATGGGACTAACATTGAGGGGTGGTAGAGCTCACTAAAACAAACAATTATTGTATAGGAATATATGGNCCTCTGCTTGTTCTAAGTAAACTGCTTGTGTTAAGGCGCGCCGGAACGAAATTTGTTCTGTGTTGCACTCCTGTTGCCTGCTATGAAGCAGGGTGGATCTAAAATCATGGGACTAACATTGAGGGGTGGTAGAGCTCACTAAAACAAACAATTATTGCATAGGAATATATGGGCGGGAGTGACGCGTTGAGGCACAAACACAAACATAACACATTAAATGCAACACAGTGTTTATTTACAACGTCGCCGCTCAATGCCATTTTACAGCATTGTTTGTAATAATTGCTCAAAATTGCTACCACCGACAGTAATGCAAGCTTGGTAGCGTCGGTGGGGTGAAGCTGATGCTGATGCAGCAGGTCACTGGTGCACCGTTTGACTGCCCTCAACTATCGCCACCATTGTCAGCCAATCACNGCGGGGTGAAGCTGATGCTGATGCAGCAGGTCACTGGCGCACCGTTTGACTGCCCTCAACTATCGCCACCATTGTCAGCCAATCACGCCATACGTAGAGGTCGCCAAGCATGCGTGACTGTTGGTGGGTGCATTTCCAGCAACTGTTTTAACATTTTCTGTACGGAATCACTCGTTAAGTATGCTGCTAATGAACATTTTATGTTTCCGTTAATGTGTTACGTTTCTGTGTTTGTGCCTCAACGCGTCACTTCCGCCCATATATTCCTATACAATAATTGTTTGTTTTAGTGAGCTCTACCACCCCTCAATGTTTGTCCCATGATTTTAGAATCCGCCTGTATAATCAAATTAAATATATTATTATAACATGGCTGAAAGTGAACTGATTTCCTAAAGTCGTTGAAATCAACAATAAACTGGTTCAAAAACCGATGAACTTAGTAATATTCCATTCAATGTAATGTTATTCGTGTCAAAGTAAAAAATAAAACTCGTTATTTATGTGTGTTGAAGCATGGTAACCCGTTTATGAATTTAGGATTTTCCTTTCGTTTGCATTCGTTTACGAGATCGCCATCTTAATTTATTTTGGCGGCGTCTGTTTCATGTTACATTCATCTTTTCTAACCCTTTTTATAGAACTTTATAGTATTGTACACTTGACACCGTCATTAAGGGTTACTGTACCAATTAGGTGTAAATTTGTGCCATTTATTTTCGTCTAAAATGAAGGCTTCACAGCCCTCCGACGTTCCATACGAGAGCTGGAAGGTTTTTTTTTTTTTAAATTAAAACCACTTATCTTCCTTTATTTCAGGGCGAGGTTGCACTGTAGGCTAAACTTTTCCATGTGGATAAGTTACGGCAGTCATATTTAAACACGTTCTATTACATGGTTGTCAAAGTGAACGCATTCTCTTGGTTACAGATCTGTAAATGATTACAACTGTTACCATTAAATTAAATTCTTGGGGAACGTCCCGTATGCTAGAAACTGGGACTGGAAGTGTTAAACGAAAACACTTCATCCAACTTGGTCAAGGCCGCATTTACACAAAAAGGTTTTTTTGTAAGATTTTTAACATCCTGAAAATTATGGGAAAATGAATATTTATAGGCTCTACCAAACACAAAAATAAACTATTACTAATTGTCTCCTAGTTACCATCTTGTAGCATGGGTATTCTCTTTAACGGGCACAAAGTGATTTTTGTTTAAAAGCGATATTGAGAAATGTAGCTGAGACACGCGTAAAGTCATTTAACACGTACACTCTAAGATCGAAAGTGTTGAAAATGCTCCAAATCAGCGAATTCGACCGCAGACCTTATTAAGCATGGTTTCTACTGATTTCTAGTGAACTCAGTTAAACCTCAGTGCATTCCACTGATTCATCTGTAGATAGCAGGTCATTAACTGGAGATTCAGTAAAATAATTCAACTGATCAACATCACTTATTCATATTTAGATTGGGAAACCCATATCCTTCCTTTCGCAGGTGGGAATCATGCCGGACGACGCCACTGGTAGGCGGGTTTTCTCGGGGTTCTCCAGTTTCCCTCCCAAACCTCTTCACTACACTCCAATCCTTCCGCTCGGCAGGTTCCCAACTAGCCAGTGCCCTTGAGGTAGACGAGTCCGCGCCATCTTGGATTCTCACTATTTTCGCCATAGGTTCCATTTTAGATTGTTTAGCGGAATTTTTCGCACGGCATGGCATTAATAATGGTTTCTTAAGGGCTATGAAACTATTACATCTCCAATGCCTTTACTAATTGCTGGCTTGTGACTGTCGGCAAGAAAAAAGTTATTTTTTTCTTGCGGGCGGTTATAGAAATAATACTAGCAAGAGTAGTCAAGAAACACATATTCTATAACATGCGCGAAGCCATGCCGCATGCCTTGTTGAAGCCCAAAATATAATACAAGATCTGTGATGTAAGTTACACCGAAAAATTCCATAAATCCAAGATGGCGGGGTCCAAGTAACAAAAATACAAAATTAAAATATATTGCTGTATTAAATAGTTTTCTTAACAATTTTTTAAATAACTGCTAAGTTTATTGAAAAATATATCAATGACTTTGAACAGAACACGGTCTATTTGGAATACTTTAAAATGCATGCGGCTTTGAATTCAGAGTTAAGGGTAAGAATGAGAATACGAGTGTTCTTTAAAAATCATGACGTGAGAAAATCTGTGTATTAAAAAAAATTTAACAATGAAATGTTTGACACTGTATTTGTAAATATTTATTTGTTAGTCTAATTTTTAATTAATAGATATTCTGAGTTATGATCGATGGAACGATAAAAGAAATATGTATAAATTAGTTTTTAAAATGTACTGTACTGTACTAATATTTTTACAGATTATTGCAAAAGTGATTAAACACATGTATAATATTTAAACGTAGTTGTTTAAAATTATGAAATTAAAATATTTTACTACAAACTCTAGATTTCTAAGAAGGACACAATCAGACCTTGAACGATCATCGCATTAGAGCTGAATTTATACGCTACGCATATGTCGAAAAAACTACCACTTTTAGTGCAGGTTATTCACGGTAAAGTGAGGACTTTTGGAAGCCCTCTCATTGGGAATAATATTCAATAAACATATTTAACTTTGGTCTTAGACGTTAACTTCGGAGTGCGGTGGAATATAAACACTATGTTTATCACTTACATGGCAATATTTATTTAAAAATCTTGTTAAAGGATAAAAAATGCTTGAAAGAAAAAGTAATTAGGGCCTCAGAAGTGCTCAGTTTACCATGAACAGCATATACCTTTTCATTGCATTGCCACAAGTATGTTTATTTATGTAACTTAAATGGTGGTTTAATGATATAAAAAGGCTGAAAGAAAAAATGTAACTAAGGCCTCTAAAGTGCTCACTTTACCGTGAACAGCCTTATAATTGTTTGTGTAGTAAGTTAGTAATCACTTCATATAGACTGTAATTATAACTGTGTTACAAAGATTCGGTGTTGGTTCCGAAGTGGCGACGTTTGTTTGTAATCATCGGCGTTCGCTGGGGAAAAAAGGGAGGGCGTGGGGGCGTGCGGGTTGCATACTTGAAATTTAACCGGGGCAGCTGTTTCGCTCGCAACACGAACATTAAAGAAACTGTGTTGAATTCCAAGTAATGCGGCTGTGGAGAGGACCCGTTCTCGGGAGAACTGTAGTTACCGGCGAGTTCCAGCGGGCCTGGCCTCGGGTGCGCCGAGTTTTCCAGGAACTTCGCTGCGTGGGAAGAGCGAGCTCCGGGCGTGTTGCAAGCGCCGTGCGTGTGTGTTAACTACTTCATTAAGAAATTCGTGACACTTTTTATTTACCCTCGCGAAATGTGAAGCAAACGCGAGAATAAACTTCAAATTTGCTGCGATTAGTTCCCCTGCGTTTAGCCAACGCCTGCGCTCTTACAAACGAGCGTGCGTCATTCTCATTCCGGATTGCACGCTCACGCATTTCCCGCAAACCGTAGATATCCATCAAGCGCGTCGCACATTTTTTAATTTTTTACCGAGAGAGGAAAAANCACGCATTTCCCGCAAACCGTAGATATCCATCAAGCGCGTCGCACATTTTTTAATTTTTTACCGAGAGAGGAAAAAAATCGTGCCCACTTTGCACAATTTATTTAAATACTAAAAAATTATATTCGATTAATAACCGATTCGTAACACGATTCATGTCTCACAATCTGGGCGCAGAAATCTGCAGTATTTTCCTCGAGCTTCTTTTGCCCGAAGAACCCAGAGATTGATTATGCCAACCGTGTAGCCCTACGTAAGTATTCGNTAGTTCCCCTGCGTTTAGCCAACGCCTGCGCTCTTACAAACGAGCGTGCGTCATTCTCATTCCGGATTGCACGCTCGCGCATTTCCCGCAAACCGTAGATATCCATCAAGCGCGTCGCACATTTTTTAATTTTTTACCGAGAGAGGAAAAAAATCGTGCCCACTTTGCACAATTTATTTAAATACTAAAAAATTATATTCGATTAATAACCGATTCGTAACACGATTCATGTCTCACAATCTGGGCGCAGAAATCTGCAGTGTTTTCCTCGAGCTTCTTTTGCCCGAAGAACCCAGAGATTGATTATGCCAACCGTGTAGCCCTACGTAAGTATTCGNATTTTCCTCGAGCTTCTTTTGCCCGAAGAACCCAGAGATTGATTATGCCAACCGTGTAGCCCTACGTAAGTATTCGTCTAGACATTGGTGATAAGTCCGTGACGTAAGGTAATCCGTTTTATATTAAAAAATTTCAATAATTTTTAATCTAAAAGCATCCTCACTCTCTGAATAACCTGAGCAGCGACTGATTTCATTTCTAGACCAAGGACGTCAAGTTGATTCGAACACCATTCGGTTACTCACTCAACTGGTAATAATAATAATTATTATTACCTCGATATCGATTATAATCGATAAAGTAAACTGGCTACCTCAGAACACGAATGTCATCACACAACCATGCGGTATCACCTAGATAATTTCGCATAACTTCCAAGTCTTATTTAAAGGCGCCTCGTGGAAAGAGTTAGAACGATTAACAAATTATTCACTGCCATAAATATCTACGCTGAGGTATTATATGGTACACAGCAAAACAAGGAGATAAGTAGCATTCTTTCACTACCACAGAACCCTTATCTGATGTTTTTTTTACGAAACGAGAAGTAAAAAAACTTTTACGCTTGCTTAAAACTGCTTTACAAGTTTAAAAAAAACTTAAAGGTATCCCTTTTAATTTCCTTATCGAAACAAATATGCACTAATTTATTTCTTCCCGCAAAATCCCGCCGTGTTTGTTGAGATAGAGATTTTCCCCAAGTTCACCCCCAGCCTCCTATCACTTAACACCTCGTGCCTATATATACGGGAATTAGGAAAATAAAATATTTTCTGGTAAAAACCAAACGACCGTACGTGGCCAATTTGAAACGCAAAATGCCGTTTAATAAGTCAAATTTTGACGAGTGAAATGCATAACAGGTTTAGCGTGAACTGAAAGGATTCGTTACCGATGTCTATACAGGTGCCCCCGTACATTAGTAATGTATATTATACTCAATAGCTATTAGTTCCCTACACGTTGTGAAAATCACTCAATGCTGAAAAATTCTCTGTGATGTGCTTCAGTTCTCAGGTCGGCACTCAAGTATCGTAAGTTTGTTTCAGTAATATACGTATATTAACGTACCAGCCGGGATAAAAAAAAAAGAATATCGCAACGCGTTGCGCACCAAGGAAAATTTTCTGCCAGTAAGCAGCAATTTTTTCTGGAATTTTCAGTAACATATGTAATAGCATAAATCATCGTACTTTCCCTATTATAACTTCTGGCATAACTTAAACATTTTCAGAAATTGGGGTTTGCATTCAAGAAGAATTAAAGCCATAAAGTTACCACCCAGATCACAACTGAAACAAGAGCTCTGAACAAACCTGACTTTAGCTGCTGACCATAGCTTGGCATAGTATTTAAGCAAAAAAAAAATTTGTTTAGTAGTTGCTAAAAAGTATCATTCATTGTAAGGAAATTTGTAAATCGGAACAGAAAGCTGAAAGTACAAAATACAAAATAATAATATATTGATGTAACGATTAGTTACTTTTACAGAGTTTCAACGTGTACTGACATATACTGGATGTTCACGAACAAATTATAATCAACACCAGAGTGGGGTTGATAAGTACAGACGGAGCATATTTCATTAAGGGACCAATAATCTAACGTCTATAGTTGACCTGCTAATGGCAGTATAAGTGTGCAGGGGCGAGTATGCAACCTTGTGTGCGTGTCATTGTAACCTGCCTGTGCGCAGGACTTCGTGCATGATGACGCCGCTCAGTACCGCACGGTCGCAGTCTCGGAGGTCCTTCGTATCCACAGTTCCTGCAGGACGTGTTACCGGAATACTTGGAGGAAGTTCCTTTAGATGCTCTTGAGGTAATGTGGTTTCTGCAAGACAGGGCCCCACTTCATTTCGCCATCGCGGTTCGCCGGCACCTCGACATGCACTTCCCGAACTGGTAGGATAGGTAGGTGAGGCCTAATAGCATGGTCACCACTGCCACAAGCGGGTTAACTATAGACGTTAGAATATTGGTTCCTTGATGAAACATGATCCATTTGTACATATCTACCCTACTCTGGTGTTTACTATTATTTGTTCGTGGATACCTGGTATACCAACGACTTTGAGCATAATGCGATCTATTGAGAATACGTGTAAATACTGAATGGTTTTTATGTCAGGGCTTCAGGCGAGAATGTGCATACGAGCAGCTGTGGTAGTTTAAAACTAAAAAATACACTTATTAATATACTACATGAAAACCTTAAAACTAATATATTTTACAAATCACGGCATTAGAAAGCTCTTACATCAAAAACAAATTAACATAGAAACGTCTGGCATTGTATTTGTAAATAATAATTTATTTACCTCCTTTTCATCAATTGATATCCTGAGTTCTAATAGCTGAAAAGGTAAAACAAATATGTAAAAATTAGTTTATGAAATGTACTGCAATAATATTTTTTAATTAAATTTCTAGGATCTAAGGTAACAATCAAACCGTGAACGATAATCGCGTTAGAGTCGCATTTGTACAATACGCATATGTATAAAAACTACAATTTGGTAATCAATTAATAGAGACTGTAATTATAACTATGTTACAAAGATACGGTGTTGGGTTCTGTGCTCCATAGTGGCATATGCTTGTCATCACAGACGTGAGCAGGGGGATGGGGCACAGCATCACCNTTGTCATTAGGAAAATACAAATGTATCTTGCCAATTTGGGATTTTCCCTAGACAGTCTGCGTTTTTGAAACGACTACCAAATTAAGAAATAGGTTCAGTGTAGTCTGGACTGTTTGTGATGAATATTTTAAATATAATTTTACTTTGTATTTTTAATCTCTTAAAAGCAGATCTCCATTTTGCGGTTCGCACCTACCATTACCAATACATGCGCATGCCTATACAAACTGTATATTTTTTACGCTGATGGTGTACAACAAAAAAAAAATTGATACTAAACCACGTTTTCTTCACGCTTAAACATTAAGTAGGTAATTACTTTGACCTGAATAATATATAAATGTGTCTATATTATACAACCGCATACCTCTAAGTCCACTTTACAAAGTTAGTTGAAAAATGACGTATTATTTTGATGATTCTCAAATTTCGGTCACGTGTCTTACTTTCATTACTATATTCTTCAGATATGAGGTAGGGGTATACGTGTGTGAGCGTTCATTACGAATAGTGTTGCTTAAACATGTAAGACACGCAATGGCTACCCGAAAGACAACTGTGGCGAATATAAACTCAATTTAGTGCTCGTTTGAGGATAGCTAATAACTTTGCCTTTAGGAAGAAACATTAACCTTCACTGCATATAGTTGAACTTAACTGACCAGTAGATTTATAGTATATATATATTTATTTATTTATAGGTATATTTATAATAATATTCACAGAAGTTTTCTGTTTTAAATTTTTATTTTAAACAGCCAGTTTTACTTTTTCAGTTTAAAATGTCCCATTTTCCCAACAATATTTTCCTCTTTTCCTTTAAAATTCCCCGTTTTTTCCTCAGAAAGCACCGATCACCCCACTTGCAAAAACGAGCCTCAGAAAGGCATTTTTCGATCCGTCGGAAGGATTTAGGAGGCTCGATTCTCAAGGGCAGTGCAGGGATGGGCATATTGGTTTTATAGGCATAGGGTATGCCAAAACGATACAATGGGTCCAGGGTCCGGAGTCAGACCTGACCATCAGCCATCATGGTTCTATCAGCCATTTTAGCCACAATGTTGGATGTCGGTGACATTGACCTTGACCCCGGTGACCTATGACCTTGAAACCAATAAATAGTAACATTCTCCGAAAAGTCTTAAAATCACACAAACTTCCAAAAATGTATTTAAAATATTAAAAAAAGTATTCATAAATTTGTTTAAAAAATATAAAATTAATGTTTTTAATGTGCTGGGGATCAAAGGGGATAGGGGACCAGAGTCTACCAGCCACCATGTTATGATGTCATCCGACCACCGTAATGGATTCAAGTAACCTTGACCCAAGACCTTAGCCATTTTGAATGACCGTGAACTCAAAAAACAAAAATTTTCCATAATATCCTAAAAATATTTCAAAAATTTTCAAAAAATGTATAAAAATTTGTAAAATAGTTTATTAAAAAAATTATTTAAAACATTATTTAAAATATGTACTTAAAAAATTACGTTTCCAGACTTTACTCCCCAGCACGATGCCAGCAGACGACTGACCCTTGCCAATGTTTCACATTGATAAGTCAGTAACACTTCACTCCCTATACCAATGTGTTCGTTTCACCCCCCTCCTCAGTGTTTCTTATTATATTATTTTATTATTCATGTTCATATATTCCAGACACTGTTTTTTATGAAGAAATCAGAACATAATAATTATTTTCTTCGGGACATTTGAAAACCGTAAACCGCATTATTTCTCTGAGGGAGTGTATTTGCAATTATTAACCTCAATTTAGTCACCTGTGCTCCACGCACTATCTTACATTGTATTCAAACTCTGTCAGTCCACCTCGATTCTGCCTGCTGATTACTCGGTCCCCTCGAACTGGTAGCTTGGGTTACATTAATTCCACAATATTTGATTATGCCACATGGTCTTGACTTTCAGCCTTCGAAATCTTCGATTTAGTTCGTCATTTGTGTTTACTAGAAAAATAACTGTGGTGTATTCGAGCAACACCAGTCATGCAGAAATGTATGTAGGGCTTCTCTTCTCCTTATACGAGTACCGCACTGAAGCAGGTCTGGCCAAACTCGACTCGGCATTCATCCTCCCCTCCCTCCAAGTCTCAGGGTCAAATTTCTACCACTCCAACGGCACGATTTCATGTCTGCTGCATCCAACATGCTTAGGATGTGTTACGATGCAATTTCATTCTTAGTTTATGTGCAGTTCATTTCAACATATACCTTTATTACAACATCGTTGATTGCGCACACCCAGTGATGGGCCTAAACAATAAATATTTAAGTACTAACTTTAAAATCATCATATTTAGACAAATCATTTTAGTTAGTTTTTTTTTATCGTGCTCCCCTACAGTACCATAATGTAGTAACCAAAATTAAAAACCAAGACTATCATGCTCTCTTTATCAGGGAAGTAGGCATGCTAGGGCAAGGAACATCAACACCAACAATAAATAAAAAAAATTTTTTAATGAAATCATTTATACATATGTAATAATACTTCAGACTACAAACATGAAAACAGAGTCCTTACGTTCTCCATACCATACCTGTAGTGTTTTTACAGCAGCAAGCTCACTTTTCACGTTGTGGATATAATCCGCTTACACGCAGCTCAAGACAGTCTACGCTGGCAAGCGTCCAACCAGATCCCTTGGCCATACATTCTTCTTCTTCACGAGTAAGTTTTTCTTTCAACCTTTTAAAGCCTCTGGAATGCTATCAACATTGTACAATGTTATGTTTGCAGTCTTGAATGCTCGCCGACTAATGGCTTCATCCAAAGTTTGTGGCTTTCCGTACGCACACTCCAGCCAAACATAATGTTTTATGGGACCTTTTTCAACTTCGTCCGTTAATTGAAGAATTATACTTTGCTT
This sequence comes from Clitarchus hookeri, assembly GCA_002778355.1. Lineage (NCBI taxonomy): Eukaryota > Metazoa > Arthropoda > Insecta > Phasmatodea > Phasmatidae > Clitarchus > Clitarchus hookeri. Next base: position 78,675 of record NQII01006829.1, on the reverse strand, counting down.
AATGTGGTCAAGGTATGTACATATGTTTTTTTTGTACCAACAAACTTATTCCCAATTACGTAATATTTTAAAAGTACCCTTGAATGCTGATTGTTTAAGGTAGAATCCATTCGATGTGGTTTCGCTGACAGCTAGTACAGATCGTTTCTTAGCTGTACGAACTCTACATTTACAGTTCTTCTTTGTGTCTCATTGGGTTATCACCGCGTTTGAACAGATGTTTGCACTTGTCACGTCGTTGCATAGCACAGGAAGGTCTCTTCTCACAAGTAGTTTTTTCATACTTCCTCGCACTTTGGCTGTAGACAAATATATTGTCACAGTAAGAGCAACGAAGCCATGACGAAGTCATCGATGACGGCACTGCTGTAGGTGACCCATCTGAAGAAGTCGATGTTGCCGTCGGCATCGTGCCTGAAGAAGTCTACGACGGCACTGATGTTATCGCACCGTCCGAAGAAGTCGATGGCATTCCCGAAGAAGTCGACGGAGACACTGCTGCGAGTGACCCATCCGAAGAAGTCGCTGGCACTGTCAACGTCATGCTCGAAGAAGTCGATGGCAGTGCTGCTGTGGGTAGGCTACTGTTGCTGGACCCGCAACCTTTGTCACCATAAGCTTTCACAAGCTGAGAAGATGTATTTTTCGCGTCACCTGCTGTCAAACTAAGCCTCTCAGATGCTATCGGGTCCAGTTTGGCAAGCTACAACTCTCTCGTACTTCCATTTCTTCGATACAAGGTGCCGCGGTAATGTCGTGGTCCGACCACGCCTAACAGAATATGATTCCAGGCTGGAGCCACATCCGAGTTTCGCATACGGGGAAAGGTTTTTCTCTGGGTGCTCCCTGTCCCCACATCATTACATCATCGCTGCTGTACCTCCACCTGGGGCGATATTCTCTAACTTGAATTGTTTACAGTCACCAGATATTCTTTATGGTAAAGATAACAATACAGACGGTTACTTGTAACTATCTTTATGTGCTATTCTGTACGCCATATCTTTTTTGATATCTCTGTGTAAAGACGTGCATTTGGCAAGGCTACTGGCTATGTTCTGAAATGAACGATCTGCTCGTTGAATTATATTTTTTCCGTTATTACAGAGTGTTTTATGTCATATATTTAGTTAATATAATGTTTTTTTTTTCATTTATAGATGGAAATTAAATACATCACCGAATAACACTTCTAAAAAAAAATTTATATCTCTATGATACAAGATTTTAGATGGGGCCAGGTCATTTTCACGAGATAGCAGCACTAACCCGTGGCTGAATACGTCATCTTTTAGTTACTTTAGATCTAAGTGTTGAAGCGTGCCACTAGCGAGAAATAAAATGTTTTTTTTTTTTTTTTTATATATATATATTCCAGACACTGTCTATTTTTGCGGAATTCAGAATATAATCATTATTGTCTTCGGGGCATTTGGAAACCGTAGGAAGTATTATTTATCTATGGAGTGTATTTGCAATAATTAACCTCAATGCCATTCGTGAAAATATCTTTATGCAAAGACAGTCACGAGGCATTTGAAATACCGTCGTGGCGACATTTTGTGTTACAGAATAACATTTAACCTCGTAAAGAGCGTAATGAAAGTAAAAGGTTAGAGAACAGAGCTCTTGACCTCGCAGCCACCACCGCAGAAGAAGTAAACTTCTGAGATCACGACTGTTAACGCCGCAAGTGCAGGCGGGTGAATTTACCGGGAGCGGGAAGCGGCCGGCGAGGGGAGAGGCAGCTGCGCGCGCAGGCTGGTGCCATGCTGAAAACATCAGTCTCGGAAACATGAGTTACGCGTTCACCGATGCGCGCCGAATGTTTTTGTAACAGTCTGTACACAGCCGGGTCGTCACTGGAGTCAGCTGCCGTCTGCTGNGGGGGGGGGGGGGGCAACCGCCAGAACTTGTGCTGCTCGCAGTCAAGCTGGACTCACAACCATCCATCGCAGTCACCCCTCAGTCAGTCAGTCAGTCATCCGTCTTTGTTTTTATCCGTCGGTTGAAAGCGATTCGCAACAATCCGTCGCCCGTCAATCCTTCCGCGCGGCAAAATTTCAATGTGACAACTTAACATCGTGATTTTTATTTTGTTGGAGGTATATTTTGGTTGGAAATATATTTACAAGTGAGAAATATTTTTTTTCGCGTGATAGAAATTTACACTGAATATGTTTACATTTGAAATTCCTGAACTTACCACCAAATACAGGGTGATTCTAAAATCATGGAACAAACATTGAGGGGTGGTAGAGCTCACTAAAACAAACAATTATTGTATAGTAATATATGGGCGGGAGTGACGCGTTGAGGCACAAACACAAAAATAACACATCAAATGCAACACATTGTTTATTTACAACGTCGCCGCTAAATGCTTTTTTACAGCAATGTTTATAATAATTGCTCAAAATTGCTACCGCCGACAGTAATGCAAGCTTGGTAGCTTCGGTTGGGTGATTGGCGAACAGATTCAAATACGCCGGGTATTTCACGCACGCCACCATTGTCAGCGAATCACGCCATATGTAGAGGTCACCAAGCATGCGTGACTGTTGGTGGATGCATTTCCAGCAACTGTTTTAACATTGCCTGTACGGAATCACTCGTTAAGTATGCTGCTAATGAACATTTTATGTTTCCGTTAATGTGTTATGTTTTTGTGTTTGTTCCTCAACGCGTCACTCCCGCCCATATATTGCTATACAATAATTGATTGTTTTAGTGACCTCTACCACTCCTCAATGTTTGTCCCATAATTTTAGAATCATCCTGTATACATAAACACATCCACCTCCTTGCATTTTATTTAAAAGTGCGTTTTCGCGTCCACGGAATGTCGTCAGAAGGCGGCGGCCCATTCGTCCGTCCGTCGAAACTTAAGAGTTTGAGAAACATTTGACCGATTGGCGGATAGAAAAAAAAGTTTCCCTGTGATCAGGTGAACTCCGGACGGACGTGTAACTGACGGACGCGACGGTAGGTTGTGAGTTCACCTTAAAATTTGGATCAAGTTTCACCATCTTGGATTGTTACTATTTTCGCCATAAGTTCCATTTAAGAATTTTCAACGAAATTTTTTGCGCGACACTACAGAAATATAAGTTTCTAATACTTGATCAAACCATTACAAATCTACCGCGTCTAGACTAGTGACTGCCGGCAAGCTATAAGAAACGTTTTCTCGCGGCGGTTAGAGAAATGATTTTGGCAACCGTAGTCTGGCAATACATGTTTATATAACACGGGCAAAGCAATGTCCCATGACTTTTCGACACCCGAAATAAATTATAAGATCCGTGTTGTAAGTCGCGGGCGAAAATTCCGTAAATTCAAGATGGCGGGGAATGATTCCTCGTAAGTGGCTGACGACGAACAAGCTGCGTTGTCGATGAGCAGCGACTCGGCTTGCAGGGACTCACCGACACACTACACGCTAGTTTAACTATCCACTTGCAAACAACGCTACAACACGCTCCCTCACCGATAACACCTACACGTAAATTTATCGAAATGGCAACAGTGGTTAGCAGCTACATACACGTGCCCGGAGCCCAGCTGAAACATATACACAGCTGCCCGCCGCCGGCTCAATTATTTGATCCCATCCTGTTGGGTAACATATTGTTTTTGCAAACCCATTAACGAGTTATGGGAACTTCGGTTCCTGGTCTCGTGACAGCGCAGGGGGCACACGAGAGATCGGCGGTGACGGCGGCGAAGTGTGCAAGAGCGGGGGTGGTCCGGTGTGTGCGTGCGTGTGTGATGTGTTGTCGGCGGTAAGCAGGGGCGACGTGCAGGCTCCCGCGCACTTCCGGCGCGGGGCGTTTGTTCGCGCGGTGGGCGGAGACTCGGTCCGCTGGCCGCCCGCACAATGCCGCAGGAACCTCCTGCTCACCTCCTGGACCACGGAGGATGCGGCAGGTGCCGGCGACCGCTCCCGTGCCGGCCCTCCCGTGGCTGGCCACGCCCGGTCTCTGCACGTCGTCTCATTTATCTCGGCTATGGAGTTCGAGTGAGTGAAGTGAGTGAAGAGATTTGGGCGGCTCTTGACAGCGACGTCTTGAGAGCCGATGAGGGTGAAGTGAGGTGAGCGTGGAGCAGCGCCGGGATTAAAGGGAGGTCCCCGAGAAAACCCGCCAACCAGCGGCATCGTCCTGCACGATTCCCACTTGCGAAAATCCGGAGTGAACTGGCCGGGGATTGAACCCGGTTCGCCTTGGCGGGAGACGAGCAGTATAATCGGTCAGCCACCGTGGCTCCTTGGAATTGGAAAGGGCTGATTAACGTCCCCGGGTGTTATGCCTGAAGGCTTATCAGGGGATAGCTAACAAACTAGTTTTTGACTGAACTTAAAATAACACCCACGCCTTACTTAGGATTCAAACCCAGAACCTCCAGCACCGCAGACCGGCTGCGCCACGGGAGGTAGGCTTTATGTATCTCGACGCTGACAGTAGTTCTGAAATGCCACCTCTTTCAAAACTGACAATGACCCTAAATTATCGTTTCTATCAGAAGTCATAACTCCCCTAATACACAATCTCTCTTGAAACTGAAGTGACCGCGGTGGCTGAGCGGTTAGACTGCTCGCCTCCCACCAGGGCGAACCGGGCTCAATCACCAACCAGGCCACTCCCGGATTTTCACATGTGGGAATCGTGCCAGTCGGTGCGTTTTCTCGGGGATCTCCCTTTTTCCCCGCAATTTCATTCCGGAGATGCTACATACTTCAATAACCCTCATCGGCTCTCAAGACCTCGCTTTTAAGAACCACCCAAATCACTTCATTCACTTCATTTACGCAAACATTTGTGAATACCGAAATTATTTTATTTTAATATCTGATTTCTCAATCCATATAATAATAACAATGGCCAAAATTTTAAAATATTTACTTTTGTAGTATTATCATAGTTTATTTTGACTGACGGGTGAATAAAGTGATGACGCCCATGACAATGTACAGTTTACAAGCGGTGGAAGAATACCCAAGAAGCGTACAAGTAGATCTTAAGCAGGACTTTCGAAAGTGTTCATTTTACCGTGAACATTCTGTATATGGTTGTACCATTTGTTTTATAAAAATACAATAATAAATTTAGCCAGGCTTACAACTTTTACACGGCTTTATTCTGAAATGATTTCATCCTGATAACCCGACACCACGTTTTTTTATAAAGGTGCGAACCCCAACTGGCAACTATGTTGCAAGCAGGTGATTCTCTGTATTTGAGAGGACGTTCGCTACAAGAACTGGTTTACCAGAGCCTACGTTGGCTCTGAGAACGGAGCACCTGCACGAAGCGTGGCAACGAGTCGTCAGTTTATCGTTTGTGTTTACTCCGCGTGTGTTCTGAGACTACCAGTGTCGAGGATCGATGGATCGTGCTCCAGGTGTGGAGGGATGCTTTCACGGCGACCCAATACTGGCTGGTGTCGGAAGCTTCTGCGTGCTCACCCACTGTTTCCTTGGGTCTTGTGGAGTCAAGTCTGTGATCCCAGCGATCATTACGTGTACTTCCATAATGAAATAATGCAATTAGTTCCGACCTAAATAATAATAATATAATTATCCTTATTTAATTCAAACCAAATAGAGGTATATCACTGTTAATGATAAATTTGAAATTAATATTCCAATTAAGGGAATATGAATGATCAAATAATAGCTGCTAACTAATTATTACAACTGTTAAACTCCGTTTATATTTCTATTTGCATAGTTTAAATAAAATATTACATTTTGTTCGTAAAATTAAATTATATTTTATAAATATTTACGAGATAATTTATCTTCCCTAATATTTTCAGTACTATACTCTACATAAGCTATGAAAATAAACAACTATTAAAATAATAAACCAAAAATAAATTAAAATTAAAACAAATTAAAACATCTATTTTGAATTTTCTGATTTAAAATTGAAATATTACTAAAAAAGTAAATATAAACCACGACTACCTAACATTTCTAATCAACCAAAATCACTAGATTGGTTGATTTTTAAACAATAGTAAGGGGTAAAGAAGAAATTTAATAGTAACATAGGGTATAACTCTGCATTAAGTCTACATTGGTGCCAGGCCAGGGCGACGTGGAACGCCACAGGCCGTCGATGTGCGGTGTGTTAGTGACGAGTGCCGCTTCGTCATGTGGAATGATGATCACCGCGCCCTGGGTGTGGAGGGCCCCTGGTGAACGACGCAATCCCAATATCGGTATCAAGTGACACACTTACTACTCCACGGCATGCACCATGCCCTGGCGAGCTGGAGCCTACGATAGCCTATCCGCCCTCGCCGTGTTCCATCGCACATCAACGGCCCAGCGGTGTGCGAATGAGATCGTGCGCCACTGCGTCTACCCCCATTTCTAGCCGGGGTTCTACATGCGATATTGCAACAGAATAACGCCTCAAACACACACGGCACGTGTCGCCTCCTAACTGCGTCCACCACGTCCGGACACTAACATGGCCTGCCCGCTCCCCTGACATGTCCACACTCGAGCAAGTGTTGAGTCCATTTGAAACGTCGGCTGCCGCCGTGCCACAGTATCCGGGATTCGGAACGCACATCTCGACAACTCTGGGCCCGTCTGTCTCAGGACAACCCCCGGCGTCTGCTGGACTCCATGCCAGACCATGTTGTAGCGTGTATTGAAGTCCCGGGGGGGGGGGANGGGGGGGGGGGACGAATTATTTAAGATTACCAGACGGCGTACCACAGATCCATGTGTAATTGTTCTGCTGCTATGGTTTTGTGATCATGTTTATTGCTCATCTGTATCACTACCTTAATAAAGTTTCTGAGCCATACAGTGCTGTATAAATAACAAATTAAATCCAACAATCATATATTAAAGCGGACGCGGTGGTGTGGTAGTCACATTACTCGCCTCTCACCTAGCCATACTGGGTTCGATTCCAGGTGGGGTCGTTCTTTTCGCATATGGGGATTATGCCGGACGATACCTCTGGTCGGCGGCGCTTTCATGCGCTGTTCCATATTCACCTCGCTTTACACTCATCGGCTCTCAAGACCTCGATGTTACGAACTGCCCAAATCCTTTCACACCACTCCGCATACAGGGTGATTCTAAAATAATGGGACAAACATTGAGGGGTGGTAGGGCTCACTAAAACAAAGAATTATTGTATAGGAATATATCGGCGGGAGTGACGCGTTGAGGCACAAACACAAAAAACATAACACATTAATGGAAACATAAAATGTTCATTAGCAGCATACTTAACGAGTGATTCCGTACAGAAAATGTTAAAACAGTTGCTGGAAATGCATCCACCAACAGTCACGCATGCTTGGCGACCTCTACATATGGCGTGATTGGCTGACAATGGTGGCGTGCGTGAAATACCCGGCGTATTTGAATCTGTTCGCCAATCACTCGACCGACGCTACCAAGCTTGCATTACTGTCGGTGGTAGCAATTTTGAGCATTTATTATAAACATTGCTGTAAAAAAGCATTTAGCGGCGACGTTGTAAATACTCTATGTGTTGCATTTCATGTGTTCTCTATATATTAAATTGGCAATTATTACTTTCATTTTAAAGTTCTCAGATGACGCAAGTGGATTAGTAAACCGTCATATGTAAATAATGATGGGGGTTATAGTTCTCATGCTACTTCACTGAGAAGATTTGCCTTACCTTCCAATAATTCAAAAGGAAAGCAGTATTACATCTGAAAAGGCCGCATATAAAATCAATGGTCCTCTTCGTGTGTTTTTATTTCTACCGTCATCTCCACCCCGTTATCGCTGTGTGTAGATCGGCAGGCACGGTGATTCAAACATAACTTTGAAAAATTGCACTTTGTTACTCGGTGGATCACCAATTAACAACGTTAATTTATAACCAATGATTACTTCCGTGGTCGATAACCCAATAAATAAATAAAACTTTAAACTATCCCTAAACTAATTAACACATGGCAAACCAAACTTCAAAATTGCAGCAAGCAAATCAACTGCCTAAATCCACAAATAAAATTATGCTCAAAATGTATTAAAGTTGCTGGTTTGATATCGTGATATTTCAAGCTTCTAGTGATGTTTCCAGCCAGCTACGAAACGCAATTCCACGTCTTAACAACGTATTAAAAGCATAGTGTAGAAATTTACCGGCACGAGCATTACTATTTTGAAATATATTAATTGTATGCAGATACGAAAAGTGATTGTTATATTAATAACAAATGTTCTGTCCAAAGTCCTGCTATTTCACTAGACCGACGCGTGATCGCATGTTGTTGTCAGTGATGGTTTTACGTATCCGTCACCCTCAGAAGAAAATCTGTAACTCCAAAAATTGGTATTTTACAGAAGAGATAACAAATATAAATACTGTGATTTCGAAATAAATGTTGTTTTGTTTGAAACAGAATTGTTATTTATTATGTAGATACATACGCTCTATAACCCAGATTTGACGATAAGTTCGAATGAAAAATAAGACGTGGATGTACGAATTTTTCGCTGTTTGAGACCGCGTAGTGGAGTTACTAGGTTTCGTATTTTCTTTGTGTATTGTTCGTTAACATTCCTGGAGATACGATGTTTAGTTGCCCATCAGTTAGTTTTCTTTTGTGTTATAATGACGTAAAAAGGTACAAATAACCAGAAATGGAGTGAGTGAGTGAGTGGGTGAAGATATTTGGGTGGCTCTTAAACACCGAGGTATTGAGAGCCGATGAGGGTGAGGCGAGGTGAGCATGGAACAGCGTCGGAATGAAAGGGCGGGTTAAACGCGAAATCCCCTGAGGAAACCCTCCGACCAGCGGCATCATCCGGCACGAATCCCCCATGCGAAAATCCGGGAGCGACTCCGCCAGGAATCCAACTCGGTTCGCCTAATTGGGAGGCGAGTAGTCTAACCACTACACCACCGCGGTCCTACCATAAATGGAGTTACGAGGTTTCCTTATCTAATATCTAACAATGTAGGACATTTTTCAAAACTATTACTTATGTCTTGTGCCAGACATTTTGATAAACCATGTGAAAAATCATTTATAAGGAAAACCTGCTGAATATGCTGTTTTCGTGCACCATTCCCCTTATTTCTTCCTGCTTATTTCTGGCTGAAGAGTTGAACAGGGTGTGTTAACCTTCAGTGTGTTTTTTATAAAAACCTCGTTGGTGGGTGGCGGTTGGAAGGAGAGCCCGCTAGGCCCGGCTGCGCACCTGCCCTGCTGGAACTGTNGAACCGCCTGCAACGGGCCGTAACCGGCCATTGTGTGTCAGTCGACACCTGCCGCCACCCGTGGTCTCGACAACACGTCTACAAGGCACCCAGGCCCGCTACCTCACCGCAGGCGCCGCTGATATACTGCAACTGAACGTCTCTGGCCGTACGCGCCCTTTGCCCGTGGCCAACACTTCCCGCGCAGCCGTGATGCTGGCTGGTGACCGACAAACCAAATCCCTCGCCTATCATATACCTGTGTGTGCCTTTCAGCTTGTAGAAAGTACACAAGCCATTTATCATGTTCGAAAGTTTTTGATCCAGATTGAGCAAGTAACTAATGAACTACGACAAACTATAACTATAAAATGTTCACGGTAAAGTGTGCATTTTCGAAGGCCTACTTACTTTTTTCTATCGGCCATTTTTCATCCTTTAAACCCCTTTTAAAATAAATATTGCCATGTAAGTAATAAACACAATGTGTAGGTATATTCCATCGCACTTGGAAGTTAACGTCTAAGGCTAAAATAAATTATATTTATTAACTATTACTACAAACGAGAGGGCGTTTAAAAGAGCTCACTTTATCATGAACAGCCTTTTATTAGAGATGATGTGTTATCGCGTGAAAAGTTGTCTGTTTGCCAGTATTCAACGTATTGTACACATGTCCGACAGTTTTCTTTCCTTATTGGCTGTCATTAATGTATGAAGATACGATCCCTATTCATTGGGCCAATGAGGATCCTGGTTTGCAGACAACTTAGCCGAGTCAAAAGCATATACATCCAGTCATAAAATAATATACTCATTACTGTGTTATAGAAGATATGTTGGCACAAATATTTTCCAAGATTTCCCATTATCTCTACCTATAAATAATGTATTTCCCTGGGGTGGTTCGTCTACGATCAATGTTTAACTTCTACATTTCTTAAATTTTAAGTGCATCGTTAAATTATAGGCGAGCCATTTAATGAACAGTCTAGAAATCTCCAAGGTGTTTTTGGCGACTTGAAGCTTAGACGAAACCGATTACTTGTGTATGATTTAGAAATCTTCTCAAAATATACAAAATTGAAAGTCCCGTAATTCCATTAATTAAAATTTTTCTAAATTATTTTCGCACTTATATTGCACTGTTTTTTGACTGGCGGTTTATATGTCACAATGCTGAAAATAAAGGAAATAATTTTGGATATTTGAACAGCATTGATTTTTGGTGGTTGATTTTTGATTTTCTATGCTTTTTACTAACAGTATGACCCTTTACGAGAAGCAAGAACAGGAACAGCAAAATGTAATACATGCATTCCGGCGTAAAACAATGCTCTTCTGCAGAAAAGCGCGGTTTTGGAACTCCAAAGGAAAACTGTAAAAAATAAACAAGGATTAGTAACATTAAAGCAGGGGAAACTATCCAAAACCCCCAAAAATGAACAGCATCGAGAATGCCTGCACTTGTTACCTGTGGTCTTAATTGATTATTTCAGGCGAGAGGCGACGTTTGTCAAGATAACTCGGTGACGTGTTCGGAATGTAAACATTCTTTTAATGCGGCCAGATAAGATAAGAAGGCTTGACGCGCCGACTTGATGCTCCATCAAGTGCACGTGGCTGCATTCCGTAATTTGTTCTTGATCCGCTTCATAACATCGCAGTCGAAAGTACCAATATTCCGAAAAAAAAAATAGGTCTTGAAATATATCTTCTCTTATGCCGTGGGGCGAGCACGTTGGCACAAGAGAAGATATATTTCAAGACCTGTTTTTTCGGAACGTTGGTACTTTCGACTGCGATGTTATGAAGGACGATGGTGTTTTCGTAAAGCAAGTTACGACAGCGGAAGAGAGTTTCATTCTTCTTAGCTTTACGTACAGATTCGCTCTTCAGGGTGTGACTGCCCACAATGGATCTGGTACTCTGGAGCTCAAAGTTCAGGCAATAATATATATTTTAAAAAAGTTGTTCTAATGACTGGTATCTCAGGGGGGAGGGGGCCTTCATCTATCTGCAGAGCATCGAGTTGGACAGCAGTTGTTGGCTACTGCTGCCAAGAATAGCGAATACAGTGAATGAACTCTGCAATTCAGATTGTTCTCGCAAACGTTGGTAAGATCGGTGTTGCTGACGATGACGTTATAATTTACGGAATATTCTCGAGAGACTATAATTAGAGGTACGTGAATTTCGTGAGTTGATTGGCAGCAGCAAATACCACAGTCCTTCGCATACTTAGGCCACGTAAAAATAATAATAATAATGGCGTGTGGGGAGTGCACCCAGGGCAAGGCAACACCCTCCGAGTGACGGTCTTTCCAGCTGGGACCCGTAGGTGACCGTCATCCCCGGGCATGACAGAAATGAGACCCTAGAATGGAGCGGCGCTGGAATGCAAGGGCGGGGGAAACGGGAGTACCCCGAGAAAGCCCGCCGGCAAGCGGCATCGTCCAGCACGATTCCCACACGCGAAAATGCGGGAGTGAACCCGCCGGGGATCAAACTCGGATCGCCGTGGTGGGAGGCGAGCGCCACCGCTGCACCGTACTTAGGCCACAACTGTCCGACCCGAGCTGATCCGAGCCGAACAAGTGTGTTCGTCCGTAGCAGAGACTGAAGATGAGGTCAAGTGTATTCGCGGTTTCTTTACACTTTCTGAATCAAACCTTAGAAAAATCACCCCATGTATGACGTGTTTGGTTATTTACTAAATACGCCATGCATCCCAAGCGTTTTACACCTCTGTTAACATAAAAGTATCCTATTTTTAGTTAAATATAAGTTTAAACTATATTTTATTTATAAATTACAATATTTCTTTTATAATAAATATGAATAAAAACAGTGAGAAAACGTGTGTGTTGGTAGCGCCTAGTTAGAAATAGTAACGATGCAAAATATTATTACAATTAAGTGCGCACGAATTCGGCGCGTTGTCCATTAGTGTTGTTTTACAGACTTAGTTAAGCTTATTTTGCACGAGGCGGAGGAATATCCTAGAAGTAGAACTCAAGCAGGGATTCAGAAAAGTTTGAAGTAACCGTGAATGGGTTATAGACTGCTTATTCGTCTTCTGCGCATGCGCACAAAATTGACCTACCCCAAAGGAACACAACTTTCAAAGTCACAAGGCGAACAGCGATGAACGGGGTTGTTTGTTTCTTAATTTTCAAAAGACAACCCCCTTCATATTAATACAATACTTTTACCAATTTGAATTTAATCAAACTGCATTAAAAATGTTTTACAGGAAGTGCACAAACATCTCAAAGCACTTGCTTACTAAACAGTGTCCCAACCTCAGATCTTATGAACTTGGTTTTTGCTAATCGTGATGGTAGAAAAGTAGTTCTCTGTCGTGGCACGGAGACGTTCTTAAGAGTCCATCGTATATAAACTCTGAACGCGTTAATTGGAGCTGTCATGTATCTGGAAGCAAATATAAAAAATTCAAGACAGGGCAATCTTAAATAACAGACACTGTCTATTTAGAGCTAATATTTCAAGAGAGTGATACATTCCTTCTGCGCGATATCTGACGCCTCGTTAAAAAGTGCACATATACGGCCAGAGAAAAATCTCGACAGTAAAACATCTCGCTGGCAAAAGATTAGCTCTAAAAGTCAGCGAAAAAATATTTTCTACGATTGTCGTGTCTTCGTTTACCTATATTCACATTTTTTTTTAATTTGAGATTCTTATCAGTGCGTTAAGGGTTATTTACGTACGACGTGATGCCTTCTTAAGGTCGCCGCCTACCTGGCGATTCATGTGCGTTGCGGAGTGTTTGAAATTCAAGTTTTTTTTTTTTGCAAAACCACTAAACGTGTCCCTATTATAGCGATGTACAAAAATAACACACACTTCAGAGGAGCTACGGATAACAATCTCAATGCATCATCACCATTATACACTGAAGGGCCAAAAAAACTGGTACACCTGCCGGTACCCGAGTGGGTCTTCGGCTCTGAAAGCCCATATCAATGATGGTCCGTTGAATAGTTCGCACGCTGGCACTTGTTGATGCCCCCAGCATTGAAATCTGCGCCAATTTGAGAAAGGGTTGCACATCTGTCACGTTTAATGATTCTCGTCAGTCCCGTTCGTTCACGATATTTTTCCGGCCGCAGCGATGTCGAAGATGTGATGTTTTACCGACTTCCCGATATTCACGGTACACTCGTGAAATAGTTGTACTCGAAAATCCAAATTTTATCGCTACCTCGGAGATGCTATGATCTCTCGTGCGCTGACTATAACACCACGTTCAAACTCACTTAAATATTGATAACCTGCCATTGTAGCAGCAGTAACCGATCTAGCAACTTTACCAGACGCTTGTTGTCTTATATAGGCGTTGCCGACCGCATCGCGTTACTCTGATTGGTTCCATACCTCTGTTATTTGCAAACGCACGCCTATACCAGTTTTTTTGGCTCTCCAGTGTAAATGTTATTTCCGAGCCCTCCGAAATAGCTACAAACGACTTTTTCACACCGCTGTATCTCTTAGCGTACTGGTCGGTAACATGCGACACTATTATGGGAAACTGTACCGAAATTTAATTCAGATTTATAATCTAATAAAATGATAGGACGCATAAGTGCACGCAGGTAGCACTACGGAAACACTGCACTCCAGTTGAGCACCTAGCTCGTAGGGGTGACGGGGCACTAGGTACGCGTAGCAGTGTAGCCCTTATCGCTCGCTCGCTTCTGAGCCTCAGGCCGGTTGGTATTCATGTTCACTTTTGCATTGGAGATGCGCGCCACATTCGGCACGCATCTTGTTTCGGCGGGAAAACGAGGTTCTCGAACGGCTAGCGAGTCGTCTGCATGTTGGTTACAGTCGTGGGCACTCTCAAACTTACGAGAGTACTTAACCTGCCCTAAACGACTCGCATCCCGTTAACCTCTTCTTCTACTTTCAAAAATGGTGCACGCCTCGCATCGTTTCGATACAATGCGCAATTATTTTTAGATGGTGACACACTGATCTTCACTCACACGTATGAAGAGGTGGAGAATAATATAGAAAATTAGAAAGTTTACCTCAAGAACCTATGGATTGGGTACTATTATATTTATCTGTTACTCGTTCATATTATTATAGTTTGATGCAGCATAAATATAATTTTTAATGGCTACTAAGTAAATATGTTTAAAAGTTCTCTGCGAAATTAGGAATAGAACTAGTATCATACATATGTTTACGAGTAAATTTTTCTCTAGGAAAGGAACATTCAACGAATTCAATGGAACTATCTGTAAAATCTCTAATCGATTTTCGTTGTATGTGATGCTAATAAAGTGTTTGGAGGAAAATAACATAAGTTCCGTTATCCATAGTGTTAGAGTTGCAAGGAATATAATATTAAAAATTTTGTTTTGATCNGGAGGGGGGGGGGGGTTACCTGAGTTCGTGAGGGATGAAAGTCTAAATAAAAAAATAAAAGGACTAAGTTTTGTTTTTAATTTTTTCTCACATCTATTATTAACAGTTTTAATAAATCTATATCCACTATTACTCTTTTTTATTTCTCAATGAGCACAATATTTAATGTATATTTAAACTATTATTAACACCCTTCTCAATGTCTCTGTTGGTTATGGTTAATTAACTCATACTCATCATTAACACATGTTCAGCATGTCTGTTGCCATATTTCACTCACACACCCAGTCAAAATGTTCAGCCTGCCAGTCCCCCTATTCGCTGCACCGATGCTCGCAGTCGCAGATTTTCCTCCCTCTGGTCACTTCTCTCACTCCTCGTCTCTCTTCTCGCTCGTCGTCCCTCGCTCGATGCCGCTGCCACTCATTTACTCAACAACTACTCAACTCCCGGCCCGGAGGCCTGTCGCAATATTTATATACCCTACTGGCCTTGACTTGGAAAGTTAATGCACCCCGCGTCACACATATAAAAACTAGAGCAGCAAACCCCTAGAACAATCTTCAGATAAATTCAGAAACTCAATACAACCAAGGTCAGCAGAGCGCGCCGCAAAATAAGTATCGTGTCAGCTCGCTTTTTGGTAATAGATGCGTCGTTATTTGTTAAGCGCGCCCGTAATACAAAATATTCCATTGACTCTCCGCTGCCGCTATCATATAACTGCTGTCCTTCACTTACACTCGCTCGCGTGGGATGCGAAGCAGCGATCACCTAACAATACATCAAAATGTGTTATACTTGCTACCATAATCATAACCATACGACTACCAAGCGCATCTTACGGGAGAAGCAAAATTTCCACTGCATTGTATTTTCCATGTCTCCTATTACTATTCATGTTTTTAATTATTGCCCTTTGTTGTAAGTTTCTGTGTTGATTTTTTAAATTTAAAGTATTAGTTTCGTAATTTTAGGCCACAGTAGAGAAAATAATGCCTCGGCATAATATATAGAACAATATTGTGAAATATTTCATATTTCATAAGCACATTTATGTTTCGTTTTCCGTTAGTACCGACTTGAGTACCATACATATTAATTTACAAATATTTTTATCAACGCATGTGCTCTTCGGCGAATCCATTTCAATTAAAATCTTGTTGCTAACTGACGATATCGGCTCAGAAAATCATCGGCCTCTCTAACGCCTCGCGAAAGAGGGACTCAAAAAATTTCATTCATGAATTCAAGCCCGATTTACAAGAAGCGACAACCTCCGAAGGTTGCGGGACCACGGTGGCTGAGCGGTTAGGCTGCTCGCCTCCCACCAAGGTGAGCCGGGCTCAATCCCGGGCCGGGTCACTCCGGATCTTCGCAAGTGGGAGTCGTGCCGGACGATGCCGCTGGTTGGCGGGTTTTCTCGAGGATATCCTGTTTCCCCCACCCTTGCATTCAAGCGCTCTGTATTCACCTCATTTCACCTTCATCGACTCTCAAGACCTCTCTAATCTCCAAAGGTTGCGACGTTCGCTCGCTGTAGCTTAATTGCCCGTAAATTAAATCTAGAAGTGTGATGGTTTTACACACGATCGAAGATCCCATGTTAAGGTAGAAAGAGTGTGTGATCTGACTACACAACGCATAGAACTCATTGAAAAATAGTACACGCAGAAAGAGAAAGACGAGTGATCTATGTAGCAAATGAAAGATGAATGTGTGTATTTTGTAACGCTGCAAAATATGTTGTTACAATGTACTTAATGATATTTAAAAAAATTTATAAAAGGTTATTTTAAAAAAAAATTTACCGTATTTCTATTTTGGATACTTTGGAAGCAAATTTTGCAACAAAACTTTCATCTAGTAGGGCAACCGTAAAATTTACTGTGGTTGTATGTAAACAAATATTTTTAATACCTTATGTATTTTATGTACGTCCATTTCAGTTATAAAAATGATAATTGTAATCTATTCGCGGTTTCTTCGCACTTTTTAAAGCAAACGTTTGAAAAATCACCCTATGTAAGACGTGTTTAGTTATTTTCTAAATATGTCGTGTATCACAAGCGTTTTATACTTCTGTTCATGAATATAACTTATATTTGTTTAATTTAAATATTATTTATATTTTATTTATAAATTATAATATTTCATTTACAACTAATATGAATTTTAAACAGTGAAAATACTTGTGTGTCGGTAACGCCTAGTACGAAATAGTTCTCGTGCAAAATACACTGAAGAGCCAAAAAAACTGGCATAGGCGTGCTTATGCAAATAACAGAGGTATGGAACCAATCAGAGTAACGCGATGCGGTCGGCAGCTAGATCGGTTACTGCTGCTACAATAACAGGTCATCAAGATTTAAGTAAGTTTGAACGTGGTGTTATAGTCGGCGCACGAGAGATGGGACATAGCATCTCCGAGGTAGCGATAACATTTGGATGTTCGTGTACGACCATTTCACGAGTGTGCCGTGAATATCGGTAATCTGGTAAAACATCACATCTTCGACATCGCTGCGGCCGGAAAAAGATCGTGAAAGAACGGGATAAGCGACGACTGACGAGAATCATTAAACGTGACAGATGTACAACCTTTTCTCAAATTGGCACATATTGGATTTGTGGACTGGCCTGCATGATTCATGGCGTGTACTGCCTCCTGCATACCTTCAGACATTAGTCGAGTCCATGCCATGTCGTCTTGCGGCACTTCTGCGTGCTCGGAGGGCCCTACACGATATTAGGCAGGTGTACCAGTTTTTTGGCTCTTCAGTGTATTATTGCTACCTACTGAGCGCGCACGAATGCGGTGTGTTGTCCTTTGGTGTTATTTTCCAGAATTAGTTAAGCTCAGTCTGCAGGAAGCGGAGGGATGTCCTGCAAGTATAGCTTTAGCAGGGATTCAGGAAAGTTAGAAGTAACCGCGAATGGGTTATATTTTAATTCATTAGCTGACAACTAGAAGCCGACATGCCGGTGTATAATGTGGCATATATCGTTACCATCATGATGAAACCTAGTAACTCCAAAAAAACTGGTATTTTACAGGGGAAATAAATACAATAACTTTTATTTCGGAGGCAATTTTATAGTTTTTGAAATAAAATTGATATAAACAATTTATACAAGTATGATATTTAATCCAGCTTGGAAGATAAATATGTATTAAAGATAAGTAGTGGATGTGCAGATGTTTTGGCTTTTTTTAAATCTTAAAGTGAAATTTCGAGGTTTCTGTTTTTTTTTTATTTGTAAATTTTTTTTATCATTCCTAGAGAGTTGTCCTTTTCGTAGTCGATTAGTTGATATTTTTCTGTTAGAATTTCGTAAAAGCCTTTCAAAAATTATATAAAAGTTTTTATCGTGAGGTTAATGATATGTAGTTATTTATGGCCACTAATTTATTTCTAAGGTTGATTTTTTTGAAATCAACCATAGAAAAAAATTATGCGATTAATTATTACAGCCGTTAGAAGATGTGTATACACTAATCTAAGGTTTATTCTACTCAGGTTGGGAAACTCAGTACTTTTAGTTGGCAACTAAAATTTTTCCCACTATGTAAGCGCTAGTGTCGTATGTGTACCGGATTTTCTCTATTTTTTACCTAAAAAAACAACAAAATCATTGAAGTAATTATAAATAAAATATAAATAAATAGTTAACAAAGTAAAATCTGTCTATTTCGTTATTCACGTAGCTTAAAATTTTAATTAAAAGTTTGGTTTTGGAATATTGCGCTCCTGGCGGTGGAAATTTTCCCAATGTCAAACTCTCCTACAAAAATACTTGTTTTGTTCACAATCTGAGTAGAATTAACCTACTGAGCCAACCTCAGTTGAAGGCAAGTGTTTTTGACAGTTCTAATGGGGGAAAAGGCATTCAGTGTTGAGACACGGACATGGCTAGTGAGAGCGGCGATTGACTCAGAAGCTAAGACAGCTCGCCTCCCACCGAGACGAACCCTCTCCCCCTCGTTTTCCTCCTCTTCCTCATCTTCTCCATATTCCTCATATTCCTCCTACCCCTCTTTCTTGTCATCTTTCTCCTCCTATGGCTCTTCCTCTTCCCCCTTATTCTCCCTCTTGGGGCCGAGGTGGCTGAGTCGTTATACTGCTCGCCTCCTACCAAGGCGGATTGGGTTCAATCCCCGGCCGGACCACGCTCGACTCCAGGCGGGGACACTCCCATTCTTTCACACGCGGTAGTCGTGCCGAACGATGCCGCTGACCTCGGAGATCTTCCATTTCCCCCGCCCTTGCATTCCGGCGCAGCTTTATACTCCCCTCGCTTCAACCTGATCGACTGTCAAATCTCGGTTTGTTCCCAGCCGGTAGTGGGAGCAACCTTACCGGAAGTAGAGATGTATCCAAGATGGCGGGGGGCGGATCCAGGTGAAGGACGAGAGTGGCGGTTGTTGCAGGAGGCGAGGCGCCATGGNGCCCCCACGGCTTCCGGCGGGACGCAGAGCCGGCGTGCAGTCGCCCCCGCGGAGCCGGACAGAGCAGCCGCCGGCAGAGCCAAGCTGCCGGGCCTGCTCAAGAGGATGTCCGTGTCTGGTTCCAGCCCGCAGTCGTCCGCGACCAAGGACGACGACCTGCCGCAGAGCTTCCAGGTAATCTCGCCCTTACGAACCCTCTGTCTAGGTTCCGCCGACAAAGTGGAGTCGAGAGATCTGGAACGGCTCTTAACATCGAGGCCTCGAGAGCCTGTGAGGGCCAAGCGAGGTGAGCATGGAGCAGCGCCCGGAATGAAAGGGTGGGGGGAAACGGGAGATCCCTGAGAAATCCCGCAGACCAGAGACATCGTCGGGCACCATTTCCGCGTGTGGAAATCCGGGAGCTACCGGGAACCGAACCCGGTTCGCCTAGGTAGGAGGCGAGTAGTCTAACCACTACACCACCGCGGCCGCTCAACTGATAAACTTCGGCTGCAGGTTTATCACGGAAAAAGAAGGCGAAACCAACGACCCGTGGTTTAAAGTGAATCCCAAGGGCGGTACACATATTTTAAATTGAACCTGAAGCACTACAGTAGTTCATTACAAATATTGGAGAAAATATTTAAGACGTAACACTCATGTGTCTGGATAATGTGAAACGAAACAAAGATCTTTAGACATCACTTACTCTGTCTGACGCTGGCTTCAAATTACCCAATGGAAATAATTATGGTTACTACCATTATTTCGACTTAATCTCCATGATGCTGTGGCATACTTGCGATTTAAAAGAAGAATTGTTAATCCGCATGTCACAGTTTACTTTACACATTATCCAGACAATCAGTGTTCGATGTGAAATATTTTATCCGGTATCTTTAATACACCAGTGTTCCAGATCCAACTTCAAATATGTGTACCGCCGGTAGGATTCACTTTAGACCATAGATCGTATAAGTTTTCACCTTCTTATTTCGTGACAAACCTGTAGCCTAAGTTGGTCGTTCGAATTTAGACACATACTGTACATCTGCATGATAAAGCTAGCTTGCACTTCTTTAATCCCTTTTGAAGATCTACTTGTCTGCACATTGCGTATATTTCCACCACGAAAAAAATTAACGCTCCTATTTACGTGATCGCCGTCGGTCAAAAGAAACTGTGGAATTATTATATAAAAGTAAATATTTTCCGAATATACTAATTCTTACACTTATATGCATTCAAAATGAAATTACATCACTTTAGTACTAACAAATCTTTAACTAACAATTTTAATTAAAAGTATAAAAATGGAACTACTTTATTTCCGCCATTACCAAATTTAGTGGGCGCATGCCGGTAAGTGTTTCTGTTAAAATACAAACAGGTAGGGGCAGTAATGTTTTTCTAAAGTGCTAAATGATCAGTGAATGTTCTCTATATGCGATGCATTCACGGTTACTTCAAACTTTTCTGAAGACCTGCTAAAGTTCTACTTTCAGGGCTATTCGTCCGCCACATTCAAACAAAGCTTAACTAAGTCTAGCAGATTATATCACAGCCTTAGCGCACCGTGTTTGTGCGCACACAGTGTAATGATATTTTGTAAGATCTATTTCTTACTCGGCATTTCCAATATACCCATTTCCTCTCTATATTCATTCATTTTATTTACAAAAACTTAATATTATAATTTATAAGTAGATATATGTAAAAAATTTAATTGAATTAAAAATAAATTTACTTTCATGTTACCAGAAATATAAAATGCATGTGATACATGACATGTTCAGGAGAGAACCAGACATGTTATGCGCGGGGCGATTTTTCAAATGGTTGATACAATAAAAGCGAAGAAACCCGTGAATATACTATAACTTCTAAGGGTTGCGCTCTAGGAATGAGNTAGCGCATGCCCTCCGACTCGGGTTTGCAAAATTTCAACATAAGCGTCACTTTGCCATGTATGTGAAAATTTTAATTTTTCGCGTTACCATTAAATAAATAATGATATCCAAACCCACGACTGACCTGGGACTCGAACCCGGAACCCCTCGTGCAACCGACCTGCGCCAGGGATGTCACTCGGAGATTTGCAGTACTAATTCTGTATCATGCGCCTTTTCATAGTTTCATTTGTCTGTTGTAAGCCCCTGACATTGTGAACGTTGCGTGGGAGAACACGTGAGAATGTGTTAGAGTTAAATCCATGCTCGTCGCACAAGGAAATTATATTTTTAGCCTACTCTCAAAAGGGAAGAAATGCTTATCTGGTCACTTTCCTGTCTGTGTGTCTGTGTGTTATTGTCCCCATCTTTAAATCTTTGAACGCATCATCCGAATTTCACCAAACTCGGTACATATACATGTATATCTAGTACTTAGTAAGGACACGTGATATTTATTGTTTTCGACCACGCCTGGCACTTATTTTCAAAATGGTGGCCATTTTGATATTTGGTGTGATGTATTATATCTCGGGAACCATTCTACCGATTTAAACCAAATTTTTTTTATGCTGGCAGAGCATCAAGTAAGCATTACATTTAGAGTTGGTTATTGTTGTTGGTCAGTATTTATGGAAAATAACACCAAATGAAGAAATCAAGATTTAACATTATATCTCGAAAACTATCAAAGCAATTCTCATCCAATTTGGCATGTAAGTAATACTATGATAGGACAGGCAAACGTACGCAATTGAACTTGATTAGGTGTTCATTTTCAAAATAGGTTCATAAAAATATTTTAGGGCTATTTGGCATATCTACTATAACATTTAACAAATTTTGACCAAATTTTGTATGCCGAAAGTATCTATTACAAGCATCATATATGCCAACACATAGTCATTTTTGTCAGCTATTTGGTAAGATAGCGCCACATGATTAAATAACGTTTTTATGTCATATATCGGTAAACAATAAACCGATTCCTACCAAATTTAGCAAACAAGTAGTACTTTGGCAGATTATGTAAAATTGTAAGTTTTGAATATGTCAAAGACATATTTTTTAAAATAGCGGCCACATAGGCATTTCAGCTTACAATTCTATATCGTCATAAGTATGTAATCAATTCCCACTTAACTTTGAATGCTGGAAGTACCTATATATTGCAACTATCAAATGTGTCTACACGAAGTATCTTTTGTCCGCCATTTTGTTAGATATGTCACATGAAAAAAATAAGTTAAATGTAACATCTCGGGAAGAAAAAAAATTGGCAGACTTCTACCAAATTTGGCAAAAAATCTGCACTGCAGCAGTTGGTATAAACAGCTATATTTTAAGTAAGACAAGCACTTATTTTCAAAATGGCGACTATATAAATTCTTTAGATCAGTATCTTTTACTAACTAAACAAATTCCATTTTGACTTTTTATGCTGGCAGTATAAATTACAACGGTTAAATTCGTCTATGCAGAGCCTCATTTCTCTGCCATTTTGTAAGTTAGTCCTACAGTAAGGGTTAAGTTTTTTTGTATTATGTCAGGAAACAATCAACCCATTCTTACAAAATTTTTCGATGAATAACTGTGGTATGCTATATTACTATATGTAATTTTCCAGTGTGGCAGACTCTATTTTCAGAACGGCAGCTGTAATAACACATTGGTTTAGTATGCTATATATACGATATTACACCGAGAAAAA
The DNA here is from genome assembly GCA_002778355.1 of Clitarchus hookeri. Lineage (NCBI taxonomy): Eukaryota > Metazoa > Arthropoda > Insecta > Phasmatodea > Phasmatidae > Clitarchus > Clitarchus hookeri. The sequence goes on along the minus strand of NQII01006829.1, from coordinate 55,971 downwards.
GTTTATCAGCTATTAAAGTTTTTTTTGCATGGTTTGAAAAAGTCATGAAAAAAATGGGAGGGGGGAAATTGCTTATCAGAATCGAAATAAGCAGTTGGGTTCTCTAGTCTAAATATAAAAGTGTTTCCAATAAGGGTTTCTATTTGTGCTGATAAAAAACGAAGTATGCTCAGTGTTTTTTATTTTGATATTTTTTTTAAAGGGTTTGTGGCTGTCAGTTTTTTCGCACTGAACGTGATATCAACAGTCTGTAGTTCAAAATAAAGTTTTAAATTCAAATTAATGCTTGACAAGCAATAAAATCCTGTGTCTAAGCAAAAAAAATTTGCAAAGAATGGCAACGTAAACAGATTAACTCTGAGCTATCCACTATACCACGCGACCGAGTGGAATATTTATACCGACTGGCTTATGCACTTTTGACTTGGCCAACCATTTCAATACAAGTGTTTAAAAAATATATATATATTTGTGAATATCTTCAAGGGAACTTTACAACTAGATATAAGAGAACTGACTGCTGCATTTGCAGAAGAAAGTGTCCGTGTACAAAAAAAAAAAAGACAACAATATCAACTAGTGACGTGCGTAACGAGAATCGCCTTCTATCCGCCCTGTCTACTGGCTTACAAACAAAATAATGATTTTAATACTAACGCGGAAAACTTTGCGAAACAAAGCTTGTCGTTCGGTGTCTTTCTACGGCGTTCGCTGCATTTCGTAACATTTATGTTATGAGCAAATTAGACCCAACGGATGCCCACTAGATGTCTTAAAGTAGATATAAGTTTAGGCCACATGCTGCATATCCATTACATATTGCGGAAAATTCTTTTCGGCAAAGATGCCTAGGGATATCTTATTTATAGTCATAACCTTGGATATTTTCTTGATGCTACAGTAAATTTAATGAAATGTACTTATCTATCTTGTATAATTATCGTTAGTATTGATACCGGGCTAAGTTAGTTCATGATATGGAGAACATGTCATTAAAAAATTTTAATATTCAAAATACAAGAGACAGTTGAGTATACAACAAAGTATAAATGAAGGCCATCAAGGTATAAGATAAGATAGCTTATATTACGAAATGTATATATATATAGGACGAAATTTTCACAATCACCATATAAAAATAACTATGAATCATAGTGTGAATATTTTGGCTGTGAAACGGGCGTCTATTAGAAATCCAAAAAAGATTTTGAATTTATAATATTTTAAAATATGATGCTGTACAGTATATGTGTAAACCCATTTTTGGGGCCTTACATATTATAATTTTTCCCCATGTGTTTTTTTATATATTTTAATTGACGGTTTATGCAATTTTTTACATATTTTAAATATCGGTATAAATGAGTAGAATAATACATTTGAATTTATTATTTTTTTTAAAGTAATATAATCAATAAGTTACTGATATAACTAATAAGCCTACTTTCCTCTAATAGACGCAAATNCTAAGTTAGTTCATGATATGGAGAACATGTCATTAAAAAATTTTAATATTCAAAATACAAGAGACAGTTGAGTATAAAACAAAGTATAAATGAAGGCCATCAAGGTATAAGATAAGATAGCTTATATTACGAAATGTATATATATAGGACGAAATTTTCACAATCACCATATAAAAATAACTATGAATCATAGTGTGAATATTTTGGCTGTGAAACGGGCGTCTATTAGAAATCCAAAAAAGATTTTGAATTTATAATATTTTAAAATATGATGCTGTACAGTATATGTGTAAACCCATTTTTGGGGCCTTACATATTATAATTTTTCCCCAGGTGTTTTTTTATATATTTTAATTGACGGTTTATGCAATTTTTTACATATTTTAAATATCGGTATAAATGAGTAGAATAATACATTTGAATTTATAATTTTTTTTAAAGTAATATAATCAATAAGTTACTGATATAACTAATAAGCCTACTTTCCTCTAATAGACGCAAATNTATTTTTTTTAAAGTAATATAATCAATAAGTTACTGATATAACTAATAAGCCTACTTTCCTCTAATAGACGCAAATAGTTTTTAATGAAGTTCTTTAAAGATTAGATGGTAGGCAGGCTTTGACGTTTCGTTGACAGCAGTACGCGTGAAAGATATAATAAGAAACATATGCGACAGTAGTAAGACATTTACAGATACACACATGCCTCACCCATAAATATAACCCAGAAAACCGTGTAGTAAAACCTCGCGTGCAACCAACTGCATTACGGAGGTAGGACTGCAAGAAACAACTTTGAATGTAACGTGTCTAATGTTGTGGTAGGTAGGGTTTACTAACGTGAAATATTTACAGGGCCGTCATTTTGGAAATCAGCCTGAGCCTCATAAATCACATAAGTTGAAATTGCCCATCGTAGCACTACTTGTATGTAATATTAGGTGAGAATAATTTTATTTATTCTTGAGATATGACATAAAACCTCAATATTCTTCAAATGGCGATCGTCATAATGGCGGACAAAATAAAGTCATGTACTACCACATTCGAAGACTGTCATGTATACTGCCACATATGAAGATCGGTTTAAATTATTTGGGACATATGGCATAGTCCTACTAACGAAAAATATATACATGGTTACTATATAGAAAGTATGTAAGCCTATGTGATTTCCCCCTAAGTCGTACAAATTTGGATGCACTACAAAAGTGTAACTTTCCAGTTGAATTTGGTGGGAATTTTACAATAGTATCCCGAGTTAGTACTGAAAGCTTAATTTTGCATGTGAAACTATCCCCCAAAATGGCGAAGTAAAGAGTTTACGTATTAGCTCATTTGATGCTTGCATAGACACTTTCAGCATACAAATTTAATGGTTTCGTATAGCATACTATTCTAAAATGCTTGGTCGCTATTTTGAAAATAAATGCCTGGAGCTTTTTCAACATATCAGTTTAGATGGAATACCTACTTCCAAACATTGTAGGAAATTTTAATTCTATTTACGGGATAGACATTAAACTGTATTTACTGATGTGATACTATCTTAAAAATGGCCGAAAAGAGGCTCTGTGGAGATACTTTTGGTGATTTTAATAGATACTGAAGGGATACAAAGTCTCGTAAGCCTACCTTTCCTTTGGAAAGTACGCTAAAAATGTCCAGTGGATATACATACTGTATCATATTTTGGAAACTAGAAGTTGGGATATTTTGGAAGACTCGTGGAATTAAGTTTGCTAAAGCCTGTTCACGATAAAGTAACACTTTGTAAATCAACCTTTGAACAANTGGAAGACTCGTGGAATTAAGTTTGCTAAAGCCTGTTCACGATAAAGTAACACTTTGTAAATCAACCTTTGAACAATGTCAGTGCTCCTACCTTCATATATTTTAACGGGCACACTGAGTGGCATGCGCCCAGTAAAGTTGGTAACAATAGAGGGAAAGTAGTTCCATGTCTTGACATTGAATTAAAAGTGTGTTAGGTTATCATTTGTGCAAATTGAAATATTTCTTTTTGCTCTCTCTTTTTTTAATGCGCCTAAGTTTAAGAATTAGCGGATATGCAAAATATTTATTTTTATAATAATTTCACTGTTTCACTTGACCGGCGCATGAATAAATTTATCAGGCCCAATACAATGTTGATTTTAAATATGGCGGAAGAATACAAAATGTTCATACATGTATATCTTAAGCAGGGTTTTCAAAGGTACTCAGTTTACCGTGAACAGCCTTTACTTCTAGATACCCTCATATATCGTGAATGTCAGAAATTGACGTCCATTACATATCCTTTATATTTGTAAGTGCTAAGCGTGCGAGAACTGCCTCTATAGTGAATTAGCGGTTTCATCACAGTTTTTTTTAATCAAACCTTCGAAAAATCACCCAATGTATAACGTGTTTTATTGTTTCCTAGATAGACCATGCACCACAAGCGTTTTATACTTGTGCTTACTTAAAAGCAAAATAATTTGTTAAAATGCGATTTTATTTATAGTTTATCTATAAATCATAACATTCTATTTAAACAGAGGTGACAAAAGTCATGGGATANTGGACGTCTATAGAGGCAGCATGGCTCAATATTTCTGCCAGGGACTTCCAACGACTTGTTGAGTCCATGTTACGTCGAGTTGCTGCACTTCGCCGGGCAAAAGGAGGTTCGACACGATATTAGGAGGTATCCCATGACTTTTGTCGCCTCAGTGTATAATTACTATCAATAAAATAGTAAATAAATGCCCAGTAAGAAATAGTTCTTATGCAAAATATTATTAAACTTAGTGCGCACCAATCTGGTACGTTGTCCATGTGGTGTAATTTTCTAAACTCGGTTAAGTTTTTTTTTCACCAGGCGGAGGAATATCCTGGAAGTAGAACTTTTGCAGGTCTTCAGAAAAGTGTGAAGTAACCGTTAATGGACTATAGAATACACCTCACAAAAATTTGTAATATTGTGAGTTACGGCAGTTTGGGTAGTATATGAAGTTATTTTGTGACCAACATAGAATGGCACTAACGCATGTAGGATGCCCGGTACAAGCTGAAAACAACAGTTTATAATCATCCACAACCTCCAGAAACACTTCCAGGTCCCACAAGAGCTGCCCAGATGGAACAGGACCTTCGTCCGGAAGATGGCATCAACACATTGATTACAAGCATGCCACGGCGTGTTAGGGACCTGTGCAATGCAGATGGAGACCATACACGGTACTAAACCGCAGTGGGAAGAAAAGAAAACCTCCCTAGTCGGAGACGCCATTACGTTTGTTTTGTTGTTCTTTGGTGTTTATATATCTGTGATATTGGAAAACATTTTTGTTAGAAGCACTGTGAATTTCACGTTTTGTATCTGCACCGTTGTTAACGTCTAATTGCTATGTCTAGGTTACGTATACTGCATACTTTTCTGCGAGGTGTCTAGTTGATGTGTTGTTGTCGGCAGGTGAAGTACCTGGGTCTACAAGATGCCCGCGGCCTGTGGGGCATCAAGCACACGCGCCGGCCCGTCGACGCGCTGGTGGCGGCCGCCAAGAACATGCCCCCAGGAGTGGTGCTGCCCCTCGTCAGGCTGACGGTCACCAGGGAGGGAGTGTGCCTGAGCCCGCTCTCCGGGGGAGGGGGATCCTCCCGCACGCACTCCATCGACACCATCTCCTACGGCGTGCAGGACCTCGTCTACACGCGCGTCTTCTCCATGATCGTCGTGCGGGAGTCCTCCCAGCAGCACAACAAGGTAACGCCCTGCACAACCACGCACGCCGAAAGTCATGGCACGCGGGTCCAGTATCGCGTTGGCTCTCTTTCTGGCCTGGCCGAGTGCAGCAACTCGCTGTGAAATCGATCCCACAGTTTAACGAATCAGCTCTGTGGAGAGATTTTGGCCCGTGCCATCTAGATGTCTACCTAGAGCTTCCTGCTAATCATAGGTGCGAATGTACCTCCCCACCTCGACGTGGTTCATATCGGGCGAACGAGGTGGCTGCAACAGTCTTTTCAAACTCTCCAGAATTCCTCGAACCTATTATGGATAACTTGGGCAGTATCTCGCTTACGTGGTTGCCGAGCAATTCAACGACGTCAAAAGCACAACTGATACACGCGTGGGCACTTCTAAGACGTCATGGCACGGCGGCACCAACACGGTGATATCCCGTGACTCTTGCCGTGTCAACGTACACTCTCTTCCCTGTGCTTCGCGTGGATGCACTTGCTCGAGAACCCGCGAGATGTTCAGTCACGAGAGACCAGGTGGCCCGTTATGCTTTAAGCACTTGTGCCTTTGCACTACGTTTATCATCGGACGGCAAATTTTTGAGCCGCTATTTGTAGATCTGTTACTAATGAATAAACACTTTACAATCATGTGCACGGATCATGTGCAGCCCTGTCTGAAGGTGAACGGCTTCACACATAGACAGAAGCCAATGAACACACGAAGCTGGCTCTATTATACCAGGTAATTAATTTGACCTGAGACTACGGAATAACGGAAAATAGATGCACTGTACGACGAAAAGTGTCTATGTAAACCCTTACTATTTTCGAGGGGGTAATTCAAACCCGTAAAAGTTAGCACGCCCCTGTCGAAAGAGAGGCACAACATTGAAATATAAAATGTGATCCAATATTTTTTATTGCAGATTCTGTTCCTACGTCAATATGTATATAATTATTTATTAGAAACAGTATATGCGATTCGTTGTGGATGACGTTGTAATCGGTGCAAAGTAGATTACCTTTAGATACATCGATTGGGAGCCGCCATGATTCATTCCAGAAGGAATCCGTGATACAAACTACCACGTATGTGTCTTAAACATGTTGTTCGACCTGTGATAGATGGCGCTACAGGCAGCGAGAAATGGGTAAGCTTCTAGGTATTTTTGCAAGAGGAACCCCCATGATAGTATGCACCACGCATCAACGTCGATGAGGTATTATAACCTGTAATGTTTCGANTTTGCAAGAGGAACCCCCATGATAGTATGCACCACGCATCAACGTCGATGAGGTATTATAACCTGTAATGTTTCGATATATGTGGTTTCAATAAATGTTTGCAGATAGTTTGAATTGCGGATTTCTTCTCGAATGAAACAGGGCGGTTCCAAATTTATGAAACCGAAGGCAATCTACTTTGCACCGACTACAACGCCATCTACAAAGAATCGAAAAAACCTGTTGCTAATAAATTCTTCACGCCTATTTAAGTAGATTCGGAATCTAATACAGAACATTGCGATTCTCGTTTAAAATGTCAACGTTTCTCCCCCTTTCCTTCTCCCGCCCAGACGGGGGACAGGGAGATACATTTTGCGGTGCTTGAATTACTCCGTCGAAAATAGTGGGGGTTAAGGCTACGTTGACACATTTGTCGTACGGTGCATCTATTTCACGTTATTCCGTAGTCTTAGGTTAAATGAATAGTATGGTATATAGGACTGTAACCCCTACCATGATTCCAAAGGTGATTTGATTTGATTTTATATTTTTTATTAATCACAGTGACACTTTACANGATTGGGAGCCGCCATGATTCATTCCAGAAGGAATCCGTGATACTAACTACCACGTATGTGTCTTAAACATGTTGTTCGACCTGTGATAGATGGCGCTACAGGCAGCGAGAAATGGGTAAGCTTCTAGGTATTTTTGCAAGAGGAACCCCCATGATAGTATGCACCACGCATCAACGTCGATGAGGTATTATAACCTGTAATGTTTCGACATATGTGGTTTCAATAAATGTTTGCAGATAGTTTGGATTGCGGATTTCTTCTCGAATGAAACAGGGCGGTTCCAAATTTATGAAACCGAAGGCAATCTACTTTGCACCGACTACAACGCCATCTACAAAGAATCGAAAAAACCTGTTGCTAATAAATTCTTCACGCCTATTTAAGTAGATTCGGAATCTAATACAGAACATTGCGATTCTCGTTTAAAATGTCAACGTTTCTCCCCCTTCCCTTCTCCCGCCCAGACGGGGTACAGGTAGATACATTTTGCGGTGCTTGAATTACTCCGTCGAAAATAGTGGGGGTTAAGGCTACGTTGACACATTTGTCGTACGGTGCATCTATTTCACGTTATTCCGTAGTCTTAGGTTAAATGAATAGTATGGTATATAGGATTGTAACCCCTACCATGATTCCAAAGGTGATTTGATTTGATTTTATATTTTTTATTAATCACAGTGACACTTTACANTTGTAACCCCTACCATGATTCCAAAGGTGATTTGATTTGATTTTATATTTTTTATTAATCACAGTGACACTTTACAAAATTCATTACAAATTGAACATTGGAGACAGATGCATGCGTGCCAACGCCAAAATTGCGTTCTTCCACAGAGTAGCGAAACATCAAGTTAACTGTAAAAATAAACTAGGATTAGTGACACAGCATAGGGGAAAAAATACCCCAAACCCCCAAAAAGATATTAAAAAAAGAAGCAACGTATAAGTGAGAAAAAGAAAACTGACAGGAATACCGAGAGTCAAAGGCAGAAGTAAGGGCGTAATAAAAACTTATGGAAGCAGAAAAAGGCAAAGGACGGCCAGTAAAATTATNGAGTCAAAGGCAGAAGTAAGGGCGTAATAAAAACTTATGGAAGCAGAAAAAGGCAAAGGACGGCCAGTAAAATTATTGGAGAATGAAGTAAATGAATTGTGATGTGGAAATTAATGTAAAAAGGTCTTGAAAGGCGATGAGGGTGAATTGAGGTGGGTATGGAGCAGCGCCGGAATTCAAGAGCGAGGGAAACGGGAGACACCCGAGAAAACCTGTGGGGCCANTTGAGGTGGGTATGGAGCAGCGCCGGAATTCAAGAGCGAGGGAAACGGGAGACACCCGAGAAAACCTGTGGGGCCAGCGGCATCGTCCGTTACGATTACCACGTGCAAAAATCCGGGAATCGAACCCGGCCGACCTAGGTGGAAGGCGAGTAGTATGCCCACTGCACAACCGAGGACCCGTCTGATTTCAAATAATTTGGAACATGCCACGCCTCTGACTTCACTAAAGCCTCTATCTGAAACCAAACTTTGTGCAGAAATATTTATTTTAATTTGTAAGAATAAAGATTTAAATTTTTAATTCACATGTTTGTGCTTAAAAATAAATGTTATTATTTTTATTATTTCGTATTTCTAACAAGTTAACGTCGGTGCCGTTTCACGAAGCCATAAAATATCTTCAAAACAAAAAAAAATTGGGTTCTTCAACAGCTGTAATGGCGTGCACTGTACACAGCAGGCAACAGTCGCACGAGGGGGATCCACTCACGTGCGGGAGGTATCATTCGCTGCTCAATGCTGTTCACGGTAAAGTGAGCACTTTTGAAATTAACTATAGAGAACATGTCACTATCCTTATCTGCATATACAGGCTGAGTATAAAAGAATACCCCGAATTTGAAGGTCTATAATATCAAAACCAAACAACCTACAACCTCGATTGATCAATCAAATGAACCGTGGAACCGTGATGGTTTTTTTTACCATGCATTCATAATTGATCGATGTGATCACCACGAGCGGCCCGAACGACATTTACGCGATAATGAAACTCGTTCCACACTCTTGTCAGGATGTCCGGTGTTACGGTTTGGATGGCGTTCGTAATTCTGGTTTTTGAGGTCGTCAATGTTAGCCGGCAATGATGGACGAAACACATGATCCTTTATGTACCCCCATGGAAAAAAATCGCACGGGGTAAGATCCGGACTTCTTGGGGGCCAGTGATGAAGAGCCTGGTCACCAGCTGCTCCTCNAAAAAAATCGCACGGGGTAAGATCCGGACTTCTTGGGGGCCAGTGATGAAGAGCCTGGTCACCAGCTGCTCCTCGAGCAATCCAGCATTGCGGCAACGTCTTGTTCAGGTATCCGCGAACAGCTAGGTGTCAATGGGGTGGCGCACCATCCTGCTGTAAAATGAAGTCCCCCGCCGCCTCTTCTAACTGAGGAAACAACAACTCTGTAAGCATGTATAAATTAGGGATTCCCCCAAAGTGAACGTGCTTTGCGCTGTACCCAACGACACTGTTTTCGGCCCTTTATTTTTTCACTAGCCCACTGTTACTGGAATCTCTTATTTGGGGTATTATTTTATACTCAGCCTGTATTTTTGTTGTTTGATCTTGCAAAGGAGGTGAATAATAGTTACGAAATATACATAATACTTGAAATTTCAGCTGGGGTAGGTACATCAGAATTCGAGCCTAACACGAACTTTAACAAAAAAAAAGGTAAATTTAGTTCGTATATTTTCTCCACTTACCGCCAGCTTAAAAGAGATCTCTTTGGAACAGGAGCTCATCTAGAGGCGGAAATTTTCCCCTGTGCCTAACGCTCCCGTGAAAAATTTCGTTGTGTTCCTAACCCAAGTAGAATAGACCTTAACTTGGCTGGGGTTTGTTTCCTCGAGGCGGAGGATTCGCGCGAAAATAGAACTCGAGCAGGGCCTGAGAGAAAAGTTGGGAGTAACCGTGAACCCTCTCCCCCACTGGGCAAACGGGCGCGGTAATTGTTAACGTTCAGGCGACGGGCTTCCTCCAGCACGACGCTGTCTGCTGTTGCTCCGGGCTGTACTTGCAATTCGGGGGCCACAGGGGGCGTGTCTGCCCACCTCTGTGCCCCCCCCCCACCCC
>NQII01006829.1:19045-45657 GCA_002778355.1 Clitarchus hookeri | reverse complement strand
ATGTACAAGCATTACTCTGGCTTAGCCAGCGTTAATCTAAAGAAAGATGACCCGCCCCCTCTCTACTAGCACTTTTCCTATCAGCTAATAAAGGGCATGATTCCTACCCATCTGTCTCCTGTAGCATTTTCTGTTAAATACGATAATGCATGAAAACATTTTTTAAATTCTTTCCTGTCGAAAGGGTTTTTATGGTGACTATGCCAGTTTTTCCCTTTTTTCTTCTAATTATAGTTTAGCTATAAGTACACTTAGGTAGATTCTCATGGCCAAATGCTGGTCATGGCAGCCCAATCCCTCTTTGCCGCGATGCATGTCTCCTTGCATGATTCTCCCTTCCTTGTGGGCGTATGGGGCTTATCCCTGAGATGCACTTAACTCCAGTCCCTATCACAGGCTCGCATAACACTTAGTTTTAGAATAGTTAGTTTAAATAAATAATCACCGCCACATTTGCGTCTAGGCTGCCTAGCCTGACACACATCACTCTCCTCCCGTCTTCGTCGCTCCCCGTCAACCCGGAGGTCTCGGCGAGAGCATGTCGGGCACCTCGGCACGTCGGCTGATGCATTGTGGTGGTTTTTGCGCAGGGCCGGCACCCGTTCGAGTGCCACGCCTTCGTGTGCGACAGCCGGGGGGCGGCGCGACGCCTCACGTACGCCCTGGCCGCCGCCTTCAACGAGTACAGCAAGGTGGTGCGGGCGGGGGAGGTGCGCAAGAAGTTCGCCATCGACCTGCGCACGCCGGAGGAGATCGAGGCCGAGCTCAACTCCGCGCTGCCGGAGGCCGACTCCGAGGCGTGAGCCGCCCCTCCTTCCCCTCCGCCACTACTGCGGCGAGGCTTGCGCACTCGCCATACGCGGGCCGCGGTCAAGTGAGCACTGCCTTCTACATTCTGCTTTTGTCTTTCCACAACTTGTCGGTACACAAATCGTCAAGTAACTAACAAACGCAGTGCATGCGTTTCACCACTTTCAAAAGTTAGAATCCGAATCAACAATACAAATACATTTATTAATTATCGTTCCTGTTGCAAGGGACGTAAAAAATGCTCACTTTACCGCGGATGGCCTATACTTAAAAATGCAGAGGTGTAACAGACGTTCATGCAGCTAGCTCCTGCCACTCTACACAAGTTGCATACCTGCCAGGCGTTGTGAAGCACCCTCTGAAAACATGCGTGAGCTCCTGCCACTCACGCCCGCCGATATGGTGGGAACGCCTTTCGTCAATCAGCGCCTTGTAACTAAAGCTGGACTCACGACAATCCGTCGAATCCGCCAGTCGTCCGTCCGTCCGTCCGTCCGGGATCACGTTGTCTTCAACCAATCACGGCGCCACTTTTTATTTCTATTCGTCAAATATTTCCCAAACTTTTACTTTTTACCGGCGGACTGATAAGCCACCGCCTTCTGACGACATTCCTTACACGTGAATACGCACTTTGAAATAAAATACAAGGGGGTGGATTTGTGTTTAACTTCGGTGGTAAATTCAGCGTTATTAAACTTAAAAAAAAAATGGTATAAATTCTTTTAGCGTGAAAAAATTATTTCCCTGAAATATTTTTCTTATGAACACGTATTTCCAACCGAAATATATGTCCAACTGAAGAAAGATCGCGATGTTGAGTTGTCGCGCACAAATTTTACCTTGGCGGACGACGGATTGTTGTGAATCTCTTTCAAACGACGGAGGACGAAATCACAGACGGATGACTGCCAGACGGACGAAGGACCGACAGCTGCGACGCACGGTCGTGAGCCCAGCGCCCTACTCGCTAACCCGGCAGCCCCGCCGGTATTCAGTGGACTGTCAGACGCAAGGACCGTTCCCAGCGTCCCGTGCAGCCAATCAGAGAACGAGGATGCCTACTTCAAACGAACCGCCACGCCATTTCGTCTTGCCGCACTTTTATACTCCGCCGTCTGGGCGTGTTGCGAGGGCGACGGTATTTCCACCCCGGCTGTACGTCTGTTTGGTTGTGCTCACTTCGCATGAGAGCTGTGAAAACACGTGACGTATCACTAGAGACCCGGATCATTTCACTTTAAAAAAAGGCACCAGGCTAGACTCCACAATACTTAGTTCACTCGAGAAGCGCCAGTTTGCTCGTCGGCTGCCGCTACAGTCAGAGCCCGTTGTCGTGTTCCGCTTGCTCACGTGGAATTAACCCTCCCGAGTTCCGAGTGTGTGCTATTGCTTCGGACTTATCTAGAGCGTGTCTGGTGGGACAGGCTTATGAGTAAGGGGCAGTGGTATTTTGCGAAAAGATTTCGAGCCAAGATACAGTCCAAAGCACTGTAAGGTCGTCCAGCTTCTTTGATTGGCTAAAAACAATTTCTGGCCCGTGTTAACCGTTCGCGCACGAATCGCGAAGTTTCAATGTCGGAATTACTTAGTCCTGAGTGACTTGGTCAAAGACGGTCACGGCACCAGCAGCCGATGGAGGTATAAGAACAGCCGAGGCGTGTATATAGTTTTGAAGTCTACTGTGTGCTCCGATTTTTACGCGGAAGGTCACCTTCCTGTGTGCGTGACGTGTGTGAAACGAACACACACTTCTGCGACACCTGACGTGTCACCAAACCAAAACGCCAAATGACGGGGTCTCTCCTTGTTACCGCTGAATGAACGCTATAAAGAAGGGGCGAGGCCACTGCATAGTCTTTCCGTGAAACGATGGCAGTCTAAAGCCAAGGAAACTAATCTTCTTGTCACTTCTTAAGCTAACTTCGCTGCCCGACCGAACGTAGTTATGTAATCACTCCCGTATGCTCGTGGCACCGTTACGCGGCAAGACAAGGAGCCACCACAAGACATCGCTTCTTGTGTTTCTGAGACAGTGAGACGGCCAGGCACGATGACCCTCCATCTTTGCAAACCCCAAAAATACAAAGTGTTTGACTGCCATATAAAAGTGAGCAGTGAAGTATTTTCATAATTATTGTAAGGCGTGAGAAATTCCGCGAATTTGTTTCTGTGCAATTAGACTCAGAAATTCGTTGAACTTTGCACTACCGAAGCTGATCACGAGAAGAGCAACCAAGGGTAAAAAAAAAAAAAGTCAACTAACAAAACATGCGATAAATGTAAAAATTGGAAACAAATTTACAGTAAAAAACAATCACGCGAAATGAATATGCAGAATTCATGCCATTACGCAAAACAGACACAGTAAAAAAAAAAACTAGGGTCCTCAACAACCCACAGAAAACACAACTATTAATTTTGTTACACATACCTTCGTTGTCAGCTTATCAAATAATATATGCAAAAACCAAGTGTATTAAACATTAACAAAAATGTTTATACAAAATACAAAAAAAAAATTAGTAGCCGACACACTTAGAATCATGAACAATAACCCAGTCAAAAAAACGGCACAAAGAAATCAAAATTAAACCAGAATCAGTAGAACTAATTAGCCTGCTTTTCTCTATATACGTACATGAGTAAATTTCACGAAGTAGGCCCTATTCTACGAGTGACATAAAAGAAACAGGTGTGTCAAAATGAAATATTTGTATTGCCTTTATTTTAAAAATAAGCGTCTGGGCCACTTAAAATACACCAGTTTACATGACCAGTTGTAGCAATACTTATTTGCCAAAATTTGGTTGAAATTGGTTGATTGTTTCCCGAGATATGGCATAAAAGTAGAGCTATCTTACAAAATGGTGGAAAAAAGTCTGCTTGTGTAGACACACTTGATGGTTGTTATGCAGGCTACTGCCAGCATACATATTTTGGTTGAAATTGGTTACATCATTTCATATATATAGCATAGTTATCTAAATGTTAATGTCGCCGCCATTTTAAAAATAAATATCTAACATACTTAAAACATTATTTTATACGATGTACTGTAGTATTTCTTGTTTGCAAAATTTGGCAGAAGTCGGTTTATTGTTTCCCCAAATACGGTACAAAGGGTATCTTTTTCATGTGTCATTAACTTACAAAATGGTGAAACAAAAGAAGGTTTGTATTAACAAATTTAATAAATGTAGTCAATACTTTCAGCATACCATGTTTGTTCTAAATTGTTTGAATGGTATGGCACGCTATACATACCAAATTAAATTAAAATATTTAAATGGCTGACTTGTAGAAAATAAATGTAATGCATTTAAGTCGTAAACGGTAGCAAGACCTTTCATAGTATTAATTACGTGCTAAATTTGGCTGGAACCTATTGGGTAGTCTCCGAAACATGATAGAAAAACTAAATTTTTTTTATTTAGGGTCTAGTACTATCTTTCAAAATGGCGTACGGAAATTATATGCCTCCCTAAATTCATACGATGAACTGAAAACATAAAAAATATTATTATAGTTGGATAAATGGTTCCCGAGATATGAAATGACACCCTAATTTAAAATGGCTAACCTTTTGAAAATAAGCACACGGTCTGGTAGAAAACGATAGAAGTTGGATGTCCGTTATTAAGTTTTATACGTGTAACGAGTTTGGTGAAATTCGGTTACCGGGTTTAAAGGTTATTAGGCAGGGCATACATCCCAGACAAACACTGGCATGATTGCATAAGCCTATCTTTCCACGGAAAGTAGGTTTAAAACGACCCATGTGAGCAAGCACACGAATAAATAACACAATTAGCGAATGAAACATGAAACAAAACTGCAACGACGTTTCGAAAACAGATATCAGCTTCCGTCTTGAGGCGATGCAACAGGACAAACAGCTGAGACTCGAGGTCGAAGTGCATTGTGGAGTCTAGCCTACGTGTCATTAAAACAGAAAAATGTTCGGACCTTAGTTATTAATTTTCCAGCACAACAAGAGCCACAGATTTCTTTTGTCAGGGTAGGAAACTGCACTGCAATCAGCAATTAAAAACCAAGCGAAGCTATTGGAAAGTGTTCATATTGTTAGCTTCATGCTCAGAATTCCTTCTGATAACTCATAAATGTTAATTTGTTGTATGATTTAAATCACCAATAACCAACAAAAAATTAATATAAGTATGGCGACAATAATAAATTCACGACTTTTTCACATTTTCTCAACTACGTGGGCAGTTTACCATTGCTACGTTGTGTTAATACGTATTTCTGAAAGAAAAAAAAATGTGTTCTTATATCTTAAAATCTACTTATCACTGTGGATGGTTCTGTAATAAAGAAAAGCATATTAAGTGAAGGGCGTGAAATTTAGTGACACGATGTAATCGAATATAAGAGTCTTGATGATAATGTTTCTCCATTTGTTCTAGGTACTGCCCTTTTTTTTTTTGTGACATAGGTAAAAGTTATATAATGTATTCATTGTGCTACAATTACTTGCTCAAGTGAGTGAGGGACAGGGCCAGTTCTTTACTCTAATGTTCAGATATACCGTTCTAAGATATTAGTTGGGACGCATGTTACCTTGTCTTAAGACTGCAGGATATTTAAACTCGCATCATTTCTTTCCAGCCGGGATGCTAAGGGGGAAAACCCACAAAGTAAATTTTTGTTGTCTTCTGATTTATAGAGGAAGTCGTCTTTGTGAAATTTGCTACGTTGTAAAATGTATGTAGGCTGAATAAAACGATGTAAGTTAAGCTGTAAATACCATACTATAAATGTGGGGCGTCTTAAAGCAGTTATAACAGAATACGAGGGTGGATCAGAAAGTAAAGGATTGTAGGTATATCACGTGCGAGAGCGACATTTACATTATGGAAGGCATCTTCATGGTCTCCTAGACGATTTAAATACCGATTCCAGCACGACAAGATCTTGAAGTTTTCCTGTCTTGTAAAAAATCAGGATATTGGTGTTCCAAACCAACTTCTGGCAGCGTCGCCGTGCACCGAAATCGCCTTGCATCACGATGTTTCTTGGGTAGCTGAAATTGGTTCGATTCACGGCGGGGTCGCTCCCGGTATTTTCGCATGCGGGAATCGTGCCGGGCGAAGCCGCTGATGTGCGGGTTTTTCTCGGGGATCTCCCGTTTTCCCCCACCCTTGCATTCCGGGGCGCTGCTCCACACGCACGCATCACTTAACCCTCGTCGGCTCTAAAGATAGTGATAGTATTATCGATGCTGAGAGCCTCCTAAATCTCCCCACTCCACATTCCAGTAGCTGAAATTAATAAAGGATTGGACCGAATCCAAACTTTGAATATGATTTTTTTTTACCGCATCTTTCGGGTGAACGAACTGGGTAACACCCTGTGTATCGGCCTGTGCAGTGCAAGTTAGGTCTGGCGACAGGGTATAGGCTGTTCGCGGTTGATTGAGCACTTTTGAAATATTCTGTTGGAAAATGTCAATGACCCTACATGCATGCATTGTAACGGGCAAACTCACTGGCAAGCGCCCAACTACATATGTAACAGCGGAGGGAAAGTAGTTCCATGTTTCAACGTTGCATTAGAAGATTTCTGAACACTGAAGTTATTTCTTCTTCTTCCTATTTTTTTTTAATGCATGTAAAGTGTAATAACGAGGAAGTAAATTTGTAAAAATATTTACTTGTGTAATAATTTCATAGTTTCACTTGGCCGGCGCGTGAATATAAAGTGGTCAGGCCCATAGAAATGTTAATTTTATATACGGTGAATGAATACGCTATGCGCTTACAAATAGATCTTAAGCAGGGCTTTTAAAAGTACTCAGTTTACCATTAATAGTCTATACTTAAGTGCGCAGAGGTTAAATGGCTGCTTATTCGGTGCACTCCAGTCCCATACGCCAGCAAAATGGCGTCCCTGGCAAGAAACATGTCAGAACGCCAATCAGCGTCTGCAAACCTACTTGCCAGCCGCGGCAGCCCAGCCAATAGGAAACCGTCCGCAGCACGCGGTGACCAATCAAGTTCAAACTCCCGGAGCCGCGCGGGGCCAATCAAAGAATGGGCACGCCCACATCAAACAAGTCGCTACACCATTCCGCTGCTATGTATTTATCTACTCTGTGGTCTGGCATTATCGCGAAGAAGAGTTAACACCTCGGGGTCGTGTTGTCTGAACTTGCCGCTTCCTAACCAGTGTGTACACACGTGAAAACTTAAATTCCCCAAAGCATGTAAGGAACTATTACAGCGGGAAACTTATGTCGTGATCCACCCTCGTATTTCATAATCGACTTTATAAAATTGCATGTTATGAATTTATGCGAGTTCGTAGTTTTGTAGTTCGTCAGAGATGCAGCTTTTTGCAGCACCTAACGTACAAAAGTACCAAACATTCTTGGTCAAGAACATATTTTTTTTCTCACAGTGTACTTACAAAGACGCAATCCAGTCTAATAGAAGGGTCTTTTATGAAGTTTTACAGTTCTTCTTTCCTAATTTGAGTGAACATACAAAAGTGTAATTATATGTGTGTGTTGTATACAAAATACGTTTAAGAGAAAATTATAATGGCGTACATTTTAAGAATTTAAAAAATATTGCTTCCTATTGTTTTAGTATCTCGCAAATTTTAGGTATACAGGAATAAGGTGATGCTGCTTTGTTGCTTTGTTATGTTTTTAAATAAAAACTTGCACATAATATTTACATATTTATTCTTCTACCACTGTTTGCGAATCGAGTACTTTGTGTTTAACTATAAACATGTTTTAAGAATGTTATTAAATTGTATTATATATGTGTGATATTATCAACTGGTTCACTGTAACTCGACGAGATCAACCTGTAAAAATATACGTGTGATGTGTTTTAATTTATGTATTGGCGTTTTTATTTTTTATATTTTCCACAAATCCAATGCAGTTAATCATCGCATTTATGTTTAAAAGTCAAAGGAAATTCTGGGATATATTTGAGCATTGTCAAATGGTTATGATTTAAAAATTAATTTTCAAGACACACAGGGAATAAGACGAGCAACGAAAGTATTCCAAACGCTGACATTATCGGTACCGCAAGTTATCTCTCGCATGTGAAGACACTATGACCGATGTTGAATCTGACATTAAAGTGCCTATAATTACACTGGAGTACTCACGTGACTTCAACGTACGGTACATTGTCGGTCGCGTGGTTGACAGGTGCCAACCAGAATTACATTACATATTTAAACATTCAGATCAATTAATACACTAAATTAATAAATCTCGTGTGGGGAGTGCAGCCAGGGCGAGGCGACACCCTCCTAGTTACACGACATTTCAGTAGAATGTTGCACAATCTTATGTTCCTACTTTATTCATTGCAGTTGTAAAAGTATTTGCGCACGCATCTAAATTCTAGCTGAAACAGTATATGTCTTAAAATTGCAAACACCTCACAAATTATTAACCAGTTACGCTGGATTTACGATAGCGCAACAGGGGCGATGCAACAGACTGCCAACCATTCAGAAGTCAGTTAAGTTTGTTGCAGACACAACCTAAATGGCCAATGCTAGAGGATTTCAGCTCTGAAAATATTTATATTTGATTTTCATCACGTGCGCAACAAACAGGAAAATAGATCAGAAGTTCGTAATTCAAATATCTGCTTTGCTGTGCAGTTGGCAGCTAAGTTTTTTATATTTAAAAAACGTATGAAATTCTATAAGCGTTGTGACAATAATTGCACTGAAAAAAATGTAAATATTGAAGTGCAGGGATATTCTGAATAAATACTTTTTGGGCAACCACAAACACCCCTACTGGTAAAAACTTAGTTGGCATGTATCAGTGGTACCAATACTGAATATTAACAGCTTAAAAGACTGTTTTGTTGCACTTGCCGGAAATGTGTTGTCACACCTGTGTTGTGCCCGCCAAGCATTACACTTGGCACTGCTATACGTACAGTCAAATGGTGGTGTTTCTTTTCTGTTATTAATGACAGAAACAATCGTCATAAAACTCAGTGGCTGAGCCAAATTGTTCCAAATTTGTACAGCATATTTCCACCATAATGTTCATCACATGATGCAAGGGGTTTTCACATCTGTTATCACACATCACTTTTGGCTAATGATCTTGATACTAGAAAATGACTTTTGGCTTATAAAATTTGAATGCCACCACCAACACGAGCGTTATCTCAGCGGAATACTAACAATTCAAAACCTATATTTATACGATTTCTTCCCAAAATATTTAGTTTAAAGGCTTGTGGGAGTTAATAACTCACTGTTTATAACAACTAGTATTAACTGAACAGTTCACCCAGATATATTTTAACTGTCTCAACATTTCAATTAAACAATAATTGTTGCATGTGCATTATAAAACATATTTGTGACCCCCTCCCCACACTAATGACATGTACACAGTTGTTGTTAAACTGGTTTTTGGACAGTCACATAAATATGTGAATTAATTGAGATCCTCAGAAGTGCAACACAGTATGTACAAATCTCTGTAAAATATTGTTAATTCCTTGCAAGTTTAGCAACGGACAATCTCCACGGTGGCCTATCTTCCCAGGCAGTGGAATGCAAGGCATTTTTAGGAAAGGAAAGTATGTCAAATTCAGCAAGAAAAGCATTACAAATTGTATCACTTTTCAACTAAAAAAAAGTCTTATTTACTATTGTAGTAAATTTTAAATTTTTGGCGTTACAAATTATGTTATATCTACACTAACTTTTGCACTTTTATGCATACAATTAAAAGAAACAAAATTACAGCAGAAATTAATTTTTGACTGGGTGTATAGTTACACGTTAATATTTCTTGCGAAATGTTCTTCTTATTTATACTTTCAGTAATGCAGTTATTACTGAAATGTTTGATATATGTAGTAATAGGTTTTATTTCTTCTGAAGGTTGATTTCAGGGGTGCTTGCTTTTGTGTCAACAGACAGCAGTGTTTATTTCTTAATATATTTTGCAATTTTAATAACGCCATGATTTTCAAGGTATAGCCTGTTCGTGGTTTCTCCACAATTTATCAAACCTTTGAAAAATAACCCGTGTATGATGCATTTAGTTTTCTCCTAAACATGCCGAGCAACACAAGCATTTTATACTTGTGTCAACATAGAAGTACTTTAATTTTGTTTAAATTGAATTTTTACTTGTATTTTATGCATAAATTTTAATATTAAAAAATAAAAACTTATTAGGCTTGTTTAAAATCTACTGTGATTACATTGTTGCAAATTATGTGTGTAATAGAAAATTACTGGCTAATGAAAAAAAAACACTGCTTGGCTGGCTACAAATAGTTCAATTTGTTGTTACAGCATTAAAATATTTTATTTTCATGCACAACTATAAATTATTTATAATTTCAGATAAAATGTAGAATTTTAATGTAAGGAAATCCAATGTACAGTAGTTTTAAGCATGCTCAAAATAACACTATTTTCATGAAGACGTGCTTGTGTAAATATAAATATTTGCTTGTGTGACAAGAGGTTTTGTATGTACATATATCCAAACGTGCTGTGACATAACTA
Organism: Clitarchus hookeri; assembly: GCA_002778355.1. Lineage (NCBI taxonomy): Eukaryota > Metazoa > Arthropoda > Insecta > Phasmatodea > Phasmatidae > Clitarchus > Clitarchus hookeri. The sequence goes on along the minus strand of NQII01006829.1, from coordinate 35,298 downwards.
TGCACATAAGAAGCACTTGCATACGAATGCGTCCTCTCCGTATTATAACAACTTCTAATAGTAAGTTTAGGGCCATAGCTAAAGGTAAGGGTAATAGGGGTTGCTACTCCGCCCAATTCCACAAAATTTCATTTATCAAATGTAAACTGTATTGTATACAAAACCTTCGATTATGAACAAAATAAGTTTATATATTGTTTATACTCAAACTCTAAAGAAAATTCAAACAAATGGTTTACACGTATAGTCGCTGAGTGAAATTCAGGAATTAGGTTGGAAGTTGGGAAGTGAGTGGACATATGCATTTATGTAATAGATAATGAATGTCCATGTGTAAAATATAAATGGTATTTCAATAGTTAAATTTAAGTAACAAATACTTATGTTGAAAGGTAAGCAATGATTGTATTTGGAAAAGTTCAAATTTATGTGTGGTGTAACACTCCTCCAAAGATTTTGTATCCCCCCTCACCCCTTTTCAAACAAATCGAGAAAATTCTTGCATGTGTTCAGTTTCAAATAGTTTTATTCAATCGTACATGCGCTTCTGCCAGATGTTTAGCAGCAGCTGATTGAATACCCTTGTGCTTTTAAAGTTGCTTGCATGACTAAAATGTTGGCGACTTTCTAAATTTGTAGCTCCAATTGCATATTCAAAACACAGTGTCCCACTAAAGACATTTTAGGGCAGAATTCATAGTGAGCATATTTGAGCAATACTTGAAACATACTGTTCTTATACTCGTGCTTAAGTATTATTCTTAATTGACAGGGATAGATTAAGTATTGCTTATTTAAATAGCTTGATGCAATACTTCAAATAAGTTGTACTTATAATGATTTCATAGTAAAAAAAATAAGTTTTGCTTATTTCTGGAATATTTGTAATCAAACTAGCATGAATTATTCTTGTATGATAGTGGTTCAAGTCTGCTTCGTTGTGAACCTAAGCACTGAATATTTCTATTACGACTATGTTTTTCACGACACATTTTCATTCCAAATGTTATTTCCATCAATAATTGACAGAAACAAAAATTTAATGTAGATAATTACATGTGACTAATGGAAAAAATTAAAATCCTACATGCTTTGATGCGAAAAAATAACCTCTAGTTGCAACCTTATGTATAATTGGTTTTACATACTAGGACGATTTTGCACAATTTATATATGAAGTGCCTTACTGTTCTTATTTGTAGTACAGTCGCAGGTTCAGTTATTTAAAAAACAAATAGCATCATGTTTTTAGATAAATATATCGCACATCCAGATTCAACAAGAAAACAGCCTTTTGTTATTAAATAAAAACAATCACATATTAAAACTTTTCCCGAAAACTCACATATTTAACAGTTATAATGGCGAAATATTCATTACTCAGAAGCTGACTGATTGTTATACCTTATGAATAATTTATCGCTGTTTCTTTTATGCTGGCAAAAGGTCAATCAGAATATCACAACATAAATTTTAGTACATAAAATAGGGTAACCGTATAATTTCCATTACAGGAAAGTGCTCAAATCAGCAGGTTATAATTGAATATGTTTGTAATACGAGTATTGAAACAGAGGTTATGTTGGCGGGACGCTAGCGTGAGATGCCAGCAAGCATTTTCACGACAACATTCGCGGAATGATGATTATTAACGCTGGTTCATACAGTGTAACGAAAACAAGGCTATCAGAAATAATTGATAGCCTGTAATGCAACTGCCTTTCCCAACACCAATCATTAAATGTTTAGGTAAAGTTTACAAGTGGACCGCTAGGCTACCAAAAATATGTAAAAGAACTGTAATTTAAGTACTCGAGTACTTAAATTTCTGTCCTCTTACTTAATTTTAATCATTAAATGTACACATTGCATTTTACTGTTTTACAAATAGTGTAGGAATATGACGTGTTGCACGTATTAGTGGCATATATATTCAAACACAACGATCGTAGTTTTAATGATTCAGATAAACTCGTCGCAGTCCAAAACCAGTAATGTTTTAGCCTTGTAATAACTTTGACATTTTGTTTGATATTGCTGAAAAAACAGAGGACTACGTATGTCGCTAGTTCAATTTAATAAAATGAATTTCATGTAAATGGAAAAATTATTGATCTGAAATAAATACGTTGCTGTTATAATAATTCTTATTTGACTCTTCACTGGCAATCTCTCATTGACATAATGTTGCTTTATTAGCCGGGACATGACGCCGAAAGTCCCCAGGGGTCATCAACTCCACACGTACTGTAATTTTCATCAATTGCCAAATAACAGTAGGTAAATTCCCTACAAAAGTACACTTTAAAGAAACCTTCCATGTAACTGAAAGCCGTGTATAATGCTTAAGCTACCTCTTCTTTTGTATTTGTAAATAATTCTGTTTTGTATGTGTGCTCTTCATTTATGTATTTCACATATGCTACTTGTGTTGAGTAGATGCACATATGTACAGAGAAAGTGCAAATAAAATGTGCAGAGCATTTTGCGGCAGCATGGGTTATTACAATTTTCTCCTACAATTGTTGTGAAGTTTTGGCGGAGGGGGAGAGGTTGCTTCCTTATAAAAAAACACACGTGGCAACATTATATTTGTTGGCTTAAGAAGTGTAAAATGAGATCGCCCGATGTACCAAGTTTAGTCAGAAATTGCAAACATCCCTTGAGCTATCGGAACTGCACACTTACTTTGTTTTGGTAATGACTGACCTTCACATTTGCATGCTTCGCTATAAATGCTGTAATATATGTAGGAAAGTACTACCAGCATTTATATTTCTCAGTAGACTACTTAATTAGTACATGTAGCGATATACATCAAATTACTTGCTGTTCATCAGCATGAGGCGCGGCCAGAGTACTTAACATTGCCAGTTCCAAACTTCTGTATTATTGTTTTCTCTTTCAGAGATGGAGTTTTCTATATATAATTTCCATTCAGAGACAATTAACAAAATTGTTTGAAGGCACAGTTTCTGCTAATTTATAAATTATATAGTTAACAAAGTGAGACATTTAGTTACCCATGTTCTCCTCAACTTGTGTGGGCTGCTGGGTTTTAGGGAAGGTTGGCCCGATGGTACAGGTTGTTATAAAAAACAAGGTGGAAACTATCAATTTACAGTACTGACAAACCTTTCTTTGGTAATGCTGCTTTTATTACAAAAGGAATATATTTACATATTCATTACAAACAATTGAACTATGAAAAATAATTTTTTTAATACTTATATATAATTGTTTATAAAACAAATCACAAACACGCTTGTACGACTACAGCAAACTTCCAGTCAAGACATTGAAGGTAACTTACTGATACACAACAGCACAAAACCTGTCATATAATAAATTAAATACTAATCAGATATTTCGTTTTTGTATGGACTTTTCCATCTTCAGGAAAGGTGACCTACTATTACCAAATATTTGGAAAATATTATCCGTACTAAGATACTTTCATCCATGAACGAGAAGTTGTACAGTTCATGTGTAGGTTGTATATGCATGTATCCCAATATGTATAAATAGGCACATATTTTGAAATACTTATGTTATTGTCATACATATAAATTGTTTGCTATAATAATGTATATGTGAATAACAAAAATGAACTANATACTTATGTTATTGTCATACATATAAATTGTTTGCTATAATAATGTATATGTGAATAACAAAAATGAACTATCTTATATAAACTACTTCTTAAGCAACTCACAAATTATGTTACGCACAAATGGTGTGAAGACTCTGATTTTATTGAATAAATAACTTTTTGAGTAGTAAAAGGTACTCTTTTTAAATCACCTCTCGTTCCACTACAGTTACTACAAAAATTAGAAAATAATTATCCTGTTGTAATCATTTTGCAATAATCCCGTAAAGGCCTTATTATATACTACAGGCACTGAATTTAATAATGGTGCTACTGATTACAAACAAGGAGTATCATTTGCTCCCTCAGTTTGGTAAACTGAATTAACAACTGTGGATGTTAGTTACACGTGCGAATTGGGGCTCACTACTGTCATTAGTAACATATTACATGGGACGATATATCACATGCACGTGTAACACATGGTGCTTCACAATATACCATTTCAAAATATTTAATTGTTATTCTAATAAAATTACTTTATCTTATTGGGCCTTAAGAAACTGGTACAGCTTAACTCGTGCAAAGAGTGTGTGATTGGTGATTTTGAACGAGATTTATGTATCATAAAATAAATGGCTTTATTTGATACTGTGCTATTCTACATGGTTGCTGATGAAAACGCTTTGGTCAAGTGCCTTTAAATTCTGTAATATAATCCAGTACTNCTGTGCTATTCTACATGGTTGCTGATGAAAACGCTTTGGTCAAGTGCCTTTAAATTCTGTAATATAATCCAGTACTACACGTTACGTGGTTTCTCTACACTGTCCAAGTTTAGAATGAATAGCTTGTTTCTATGCGCGTGCATAGAAGTAGTTACATTTTCAATCCTTTCCAGANCAAGTTTAGAATGAATAGCTTGTTTCTATGCGCGTGCATAGAAGTAGTTACATTTTCAATCCTTTCCAGACACAATGTAACAACATGTGCAATTCATTACGACTACAGGATTAAGGAGCATCAGTAAAAAAACAAACCCGTTTACCGTAAAGTCAGTCTTAGGTGATAAGGGGTTGTGGTTTGGGTAAACTTATGCCTCGTGTATCACTGGCTAAAGACTCAAGGCACTGAACCGACACACAATGTGTTCATTCTGTGGCATGCAAGTCTTAATGTCGCGCACTGTCCCAAAATATTTGTTAATAGGAATTCTCCATGGAAGCTATAACCTGGTATGTTTTTTACATTCAATAACTACATTTTTATATTATACCAGTTGGAAAACAAGTACCTGTAGTTTACTATGTTTGTCTTACAGTTCAAGAAATTTTCGGCACAAAATATTTATACCTAACATGAACATGTGATTGACCATACCTAATCTCAAGGCAAACATTTTAATATACAGGTTGATTCTAAAATCATGGGACAAACATTGAGGGGTGGTAGAACTCACTAAAACAAACAATTATTGNCAAGTTTAGAATGAATACCTTGTTTCTATGCGCGTGCATAGAAGTAGTTACATTTTCAATCCTTTCCAGACACAATATAACAACATGTGCAATTCATTACGACTACAGGATTAAGGAGCATCAGTAAAAAAACAAACCCGTTTACCGTAAAGTCAGTCTTAGGTGATAAATCGTTGTGGCAAGAGTAAACTTATGCCTCATGTAGCACTGGCTAAAGACTTAAGACACTGAACCGACACACAATGTTTTCATTCTGTGGCATGCAAGTCTTAATGTCGCGCACTGTCCCAAAATATTTGTTAATAGGAATTCTCCATGGAAGCTATAACCTGGTATGTTTTTTACATTCAATAACTACATTTTTATACTGTACCAGTTGGAAAACAAGTACCTGTAGTTTACTATGTTTGTCTTACAGTTCAAGAAATTTTCGGCACAAAATATTTATACCTAACATGAACATGTGATTGACCATACCTAATCTCAAGGCAAACATTTTAATATACAGGTTGATTCTAAAATCATGGGACAAACATTGAGGGGTGGTAGAACTCACTAAAACAAACAATTATTGTATAGGAACATATGGGCNTCGTCCCATGATTTTAGAAACACCCTGTAAAATTATTTATACTCATAATCTACCAATCTATTCATATTGGTTCACTAGCCATGACAAAGCCTCCATCTGTGTTACATCCAGCCATCAATACTAGCATATTACAAGTTTTTAACGTCATGGAAATAGTAAAATCCAACAAGTATACATTACACGCCTTATCAAAATGTACAGTGCCAATTTAAAATTGACATGTGTTAAGGTCAAGCCAAACCACGTCGTTACATAACCATAACATACATAATATTGTCTCGTTCACTACTCTCGAACCTGGCTTTCAGGATTCAAATTTGATTCTATAACTACAATTGCAATCAATATCTGCAACAAAAATTATATTTTAATTACCCAAATGATAATTATACTTCTTTATGCTTTGTTTAACACATTTAATTTTCAATTTCATGTAGGCAAGACAAATATCCTGAAAATATTGCAATTTCACACATATTGTAAAACAGACGACCCTATTCATGACAGCTGTTTGAAAATATGATTACTCTGTTTTATGAGGTACAGTTTGCATATGGCGACACAGATGAGTTATTCTCACAAATACTGTACAAGTAAAAAAACACAAGTTTGAGAGCAATTAATTTATTTCTGAACAACGGTGTTTAAACCCACAATAATAACTTATTTTAGAGTGTTTTCACAATTTTTGCACCAAGTTACAAAATTTTTTATCGCATCATAGATTTAAAGATGACATTTTTGGTAACTAAAAATGTGATGATTGTGAGTACAGTGTTTGATTGCTGACATAAATTACACATTGACATTCAAAGATATGGGCGGTGGTCTTAAGCATCAATGAAAGTGAAGTGTGGATGGAGCAGCTGTGGAATATAAAGTTAGGGTAACAGAAGTAGGTTGAGAAAACGCATCGGCCATCTGCTAGATCCAGAATATTTAACAAATGCAAAAATTCACGTTTATCCCTGCTGGGATGGAATCGCTATTTACGTGGGACACAAGTTGCCCGTCCTGTGAATCTGCAGTTCGCGATAGTAAATACTCAACAAGAAGTGTGAGACAGGCATTCTAACTAAGATAGTTATTGGAATAATGCACAATTACATTACAATGATGACACAATTGCATACATGTTTACTATAAAAATTGTGTGAAATGCTTATATTTGCATTAACTAACAAAACTTTGCCCACGTTATTGTACAATGAAAGTTGAACAATAATGTGTACATTTGCAGGTACATTATTAAATTGTGTGTTATACTTGATTATGATAATAATTCGAGGATTGCATGCTGGTACAAAAGCCCACCCATATTGCAACCTGCAAATGATTTTTTTTTCTTAAATGCAATATACAGGCTGATTCTAAAATCATGAGACAATATTTAGGGGTGGTAGAGCTCACTAAAACAAAACATTATTGTATAGGAATATATGGGCGGAAGTGACGCGTTGAGGCACAAACACAAAAACATAACGCATTAACGGAAACATAAAATGTTCATTAGCAGCATACTTAACGAGTGATTCCGTACAGAAAATGTTAAAACAGTTGCTGGAAATGCATCCACCAACAGTCACGCATGCTTGGCGACCTCTACATATGGCGTGATTGACTGACAATGGTGGCGATAGTTGAGGGCAGTCAAACGGTGCGCCAGTGACCTGCTGCATCAGCGAACAAAGCATTTGCGCTTAAGAGTTCGGCCGTGATGGGTGATTTTACGAATAGCGAAAAGGCAGACGTGCATCTGTGTTGCATTTCATGTGTTATTTTCGTGTTTGTGCCTCAACGCGTCACTTCCGCCCATATATCCCTATGCAATAATTGTTTGTTTTAGTGAGCTCTACCACCCCTCAATGTTTGTCCCATGATTTTAGAATCATCCTGTATACAATATTAAACATTGCTTGCAAAATTGAGGAATAATCATAACGGGCCATAATGATGACGTCATTAATGAAGCCTTGACATGAAACTTCACCATAACCCAAAGGGTTGGGCTTTTATACCAGCATACACACCTCGAATGATTAACATATTCAAGCATATCACACAATATAATAATATATTAAATTGCAGTTTTTTATGTGCCAAAGTTACACATTATTGTGTAACTTTTATTATACAGTGAAGAGTGAGTAAAGTGTTTCCGGTGGCTCTTAACATTGAGGCCTTGAGAGGACTGCATAAGTTTTCACAGAAGGGGCAAGCAGGAAAATCCAACTATCACAAAAACCAGACAATCTCTGATACTTGGCAATAACTTTTTATATCATTCCAATCAATTAACATAACCCAACAAAATTGTTCAATCAATTTAAAAACTGGTAGAACTGTATTACAAAATATTACTTTTCATGTGGAGCAAAAAGTAATATATTCACTGAAAATTGTAACATTGAGTTATGTGGCTGTGATTTTGTAACTGGTGATCAGTTTTAAGGGTTTTGTGTGTGTGTTATTACAACTTGTGTTTACTGAACAGCGATCAACAATGTTCGGTAAGCACGTGATCCCGCAGCGAAGCGAGCCATTCGTGCCATCTGTCGGTGGACATATGAACCTAGGTTCAACCTAGGCACATTATCCAACTTCCCTAGCCTCTTTAACAAGACAATTGTAACTATGAGCAATACCCAAAGTCTACAACACGAAGTCTTCGAGCCATTTGAAATGTAGGTACAGATACCATAAGATGTGTTAAATTGATGTGGGTGATAGGTTAGAACAGTATAATTTATGAATTATTTAGTTGAATGACGTGATACTGGGAATTACGATTGTATGAAATATTTTCTTACGTGGTGAGCACAAAGCGTGAACACAACTTGTGAACACAAAGATTATCACTGGTTTGGAACAATAACAAGATGATCCAGATTGAGGAAGGTATACAGGTTTAATAGCATTGCTCTTAAGTAATGTGTGGAGGTAAATCTTCAGAGAACTCGCCCGAAAATTAAAAATGTCCAGATCGATCATGTTCACCAGACAGGTTGGTAGGTCTTTACACTTTGTAGACTACGAGGTCATTAGACAGAGAACGGGGAAGGAATCGGTCACTGCCTGGAGTGATTTAAAGAAAACATGGTAAATATAAATCAGGATGGCTGAACTAGGACTCAAAACCGAGCTCTCTCGAATGTGAGTCTAGTGGTCCACCACAGCATCACTTCACTTGGTTCCAACAAATATGGACCATGAAAACAGTAACCACTGCGTCCCATACGAGCAGACCTGATCATCACATACAACAGCGAGTGGAAATCTGCAGTAACATGTTGGTTTTATGCTGGAATCACAATAGCGCGACAGACGTGACGCGAATAGAATAATTGTCTAGCAAATCAGGACTGAGACATCTGTGACGTCAACGCGACAAAAATTTCCAGCGTGACGAGATTTCAGAATAAAAAATATTTCTCATTTGCTCGCGTCGTGGGTGTAACAGGTCTGTAAATCGGTCTAACCGGTTATATTTTTGGTTCTTAAGTTTTACACGCATTCTTATTTACCTCATTAATAAGCAAAGCAATGCATTTTTATACCTAGATGTAATTACAGTTTAATTTTAATGCTCAAAGTACCAGCAGACATCGGAATATTTTTTTGAAAGTATAGCAAAATGGTAAAATAATAAAAACATTAGGCAAGACATCCTTTATAAATATTATTTTTAAATGTTGATCATAAGGCGGTAAAATCTAGTGTTCATATTAATGCGAATTTTTGTTGTCACGTCGTATCTGCCGCGCTATCGTGATCCCAGCACCAAACACAATGCAAGTGTGTAAAAAAGTAGACATTGTCAGTTGATAGGAAAAGTTCTCTGGCATTAGTATGCTAAACCCCACACAGGAAAAATTAATTAAAAATAATATGAGTGAAGGCGAGGTGCACGCAGTAATTTCGCATTCTCCATTTTCCCCAGACTCTGCATCAACATGGTATAGGCCATTCACGGTTACTTCCATTTTTTATGAACACTTGCAAAAGTTCTGCTTTCAGCATACGAGTATTTGCCCATCTCATGCAAACTAGCCGACTATAGAAAATTACACCAAAAGGTACAACGCACCGCATTAGTGTGCAATCAGTAAAATAACATTTTGCACAAGAACTATTTCTTACTGTTATCATTCATATTAATTCCAAACGAAATACTATAATGTACAGTTAAAGTATAAGTGAAAGTTCAATTTAACCAAAAATACAATACTTTTATGTTAGCTCAAGTATAAAACGTTTGTGATACATGATATTTACCAAACCACCAAGCAAGTCATACATGGGGTAATTTTTCAGAGGTTTGATTCAAAAAATGTGAAGAAAATAGACTATACGTACCATTAGTGTATGGATGATGCACCAAGTGCCGTACATTATATTTTTTGTAAAGGGAGCCACATTTCTTCAGCAACAGGACTTATGAATCACTGCCGGTGATGTGTACATAAAGATGGAAACTGTTTGGAATAATGCAGATTTTACGCCATCGCTAAGTCGGTTTTATGTGAGGCAAGAAATGGCCATTTATTCCAATCAACCTGGTATGCAGCTTTATTAGCAAGTTGAGGATGGGTTTCACTTAAACAAAATGCTGTCTAATCGAAGCANAATCAACCTGGTATGCAGCTTTATTAGCAAGTTGAGGATGGGTTTCACTTAAACAAAATGCTGTCTAATCGAAGCATTCCGGACTCGTGCACCATCTCTGTGGTTGGCTCCTGCATTGTTGAGAGGACCCATTTCATCTGCGACACCAACAAAGAGCTCTTCCTCAAATGGTATTCTGGCCTTGAACATAAAAATAAACATTGCACATATTACAAAGCTTTGGATCTACACTCATTTCACATGTTCCTTTATACAAGAGACTTAGCTCAGTAGCTATGTTGTGCAAAACAGCGCAAGCATCAACAATTTTTGCAGCCTTCAGGGGTCTATAATGCAGCACCCTGTCTTTCAGCAGGCAGCGAAACTGTCCCTTCAGAACGCCATTGCATCGCTCCATGCAGTTCCTGACCCGTGTCAAGTTTTCAGTGTAACGACGCTCTGGCAAGCCTGGAGGGGCGTTCAGCACTGGGTTCAGCAGCCATGGTTCAAGGGGGTAACCAGAATCCCCTAGAAACAAAGAAGTGTGAAATCAGTGTATTAAGGGCAGAATTCAGTGTGCAAAGAACAGTATTTGAATTATGCATGACCTAAAATTTTACCAAGTATGGTTTCCCACTCATAGTGCCAAAAACAAATCCTGCTTAATTCGAAAACGTGAAGTAATATTTCACAAAGGCCAGTTCTGTTCATTATTATTCCATAGCCTCATTAAAAAAATATATTGTAATCAAAGAAGCCTAGATTATTTATTTATATATTTGCTTCATAAAGTCTGCCTTATTGCGACGTTCAGAAGTTATTATTTAATTTATGACTTGGTTACACAGTGTATAGGCCAATTTTAATACATAATATTTTGTTAAAAATTTCTGCTACAAACTGACTTAGTTTGGAAAATAACAACTGACAAAACTAGACTGGAAAATAAATACTCATTATAGCATGAATGAATCTTTATGTGGAAGTGAAGCGCGAATAATTTGAAATATGTATAGGTGAAGAAATTGAAGACCATAACATTTTAGTGTTACTCTTATATGTTGTATGATAGCATACATTTTAGCAAGTAAAAGGCTGAGAATTGAAAAGAAAAATAATTACAGAAAAAAACTATAACCCCTAGGAAAAGAGATGTATTTCATAAATATTTACGTTAAATGTNAAAGAAAAATAATTACAGAAAAAAACTATAACCCCTAGGAAAAGAGATGTATTTCATAAATATTTACGTTAAATGTACATTACGTCGACTCAATCCCATTTTCCCACCTACCAAAGAATTTGGCAAAGCAAAACACGCAAGGGCCAATTTTTGTAGTTTGTAAATTTAAAAAAAGCATAAATCTTGGTATATAAATCTAGGCCACTTTAATATTTCATTTTTAAAATTACCNAAAGAAAAATAATTACAGAAAAAAACTATAACCCCTAGGAAAAGAGATGTATTTCATAAATATTTACGTTAAATGTGCATTACGTCGACTCAATCCCATTTTCCCACCTACCAAAGAATTTGGCAAAGCCAAACACGCAAGAGCCAATTTTTGTAATTTGTAAATTTAAAAAAAGCATAAATCTTGGTATATAAATCTAGGTCACTTTAATATTTCATTTTTAAAATTACCAACGAGAATGTGTCCAAAGCCAGCTAGGTTAGGATCGAATGTGTTCACGACACAAATACTGAAATATTAGTTATAATGTCACATGGTAGCAATGTAGGTGATCTTTCAAATGTCTCATGCACATGCCCTTGGTATTTACAACAAAATCTTGTTGCTGATGATATTACAGAGCTGCTTATTTTCATACTTCATCAAGTAAAGTTTGGCCCAAATAAGTAATATTTGTACAAGTACTACATGACGTATAATTTAATTGCTACAGTTGCTTCCGTTTGTACATTTGCAGGTTAAATGAATGCAATGCTTTGGCATTGTANACGTATAATTTAATTGCTACAGTTGCTTCCGTTTGTACATTTGCAGGTTAAATGAATGCAATGCTTTGGCATTGTATAAATAACCACTGGGCTACAATCATACCTTCATCTAGTCTATTGTCTTGTAAGGTGTGGACTTCTAAATTCATAATCAAACTGTTTATTTAGCTTTGTATTTATTTGTACTGAATGTAATAATACAAAATACAGTAGATTACTTTACTGAGCATATATGAACAAATACTTAACAACCAGGTAGATGGCCTCTTACGGATATAGTTCTCATCCATGACTCTTCATGATGCACTGTTCCTCTATACAAAGGCATCGTGTGTTGCTCCGCCAAACCGTTAATTAACATTTTTAATTTTCAAATTAGCATCGCAAACCTGGGAGAAAATTTTTTTAATAACATAAGACTAATCCTTTCCAATTGCCATAGTTACGTTTTATCATATAAGGCTTACCAACGGTTTTTCATATAAGGCTTACCAGCTGCACATTGAGCGAGTGAACACCTTTTCGGTTGACGAACAGGTTTTCAGGCAATTCCCTGTTGTTCACAGGCGGTGCAACAATCTGTATGTGTGTGCAGTCAATCACTCCCACAACTCCTGGGAAGTTGTAGGTCTGCATAAACCTGCAGGAACAGAACATTATGNGTGTGTGCAGTCAATCACTCCCACAACTCCTGGGAAGTTGTAGGTCTGCATAAACCTGCAGGAACAGAACATTATGCACTACGTAATGAAAATCATTACAGTACAGTAATTATTGAAATGTCATTCAGGAGTGGTCTCTGAAGTGTAAAGGCAATCAAGAGTTGTGTGCGAAGATGCTCAGAATAAGTTCAGTGGCTTAATGGAATGTTTCTTATTTTAATACTTCTTGTGTGAAAATGTTTTTTTATTGGTTATTTAAGTGTAGATAGTGGGGTCCCATTATTTCCAAACACACATAAGTGTATTTCATTAAAAGTGTGTAGTGCTACATTTAAAAAAAAGTTAAAATTAAAACACATTTTCTTATAAATGCAAATTGCTTCATGACAACGAATGCTTCATTGTGCAATCATAGAAGTGAGTTTTGCAATTTGTGGACAGGCTCATGGCTGTATACATTTTGTCATGTGTAGAACAAGTGTTTTTCCAAGTGCAACATTCAACATGTATTTACACTTTATGGGTAATTGATAGGTAAAGAATATTATCATTTCATAAAAATCTAACTGCTTCTTAAAAGGGTTAAATATAATTTTAAAATTGTTATCTTACTGTCGTGATTTATAAAAAAAATTTTAATGATAGGTTGTATTATTTAAGACATTAGGCCAAATAACCCCTAGCTAAAATAAAATAATTTTCGTAATTATGTTTAACATTAATAATTTAACATTCGTTATACTCTAGGTAAACACAAAACCATGAATTAATGGGTTTTTTTTTGCAGGGTTCCATCCAACATAGGTTAGATAATTTGAGTGCAAGAAGCGTCAAATATTCTTGTTACAATTATACATATGACTTTAGTATGTGTGCAATTTATATAATTTTTATGAGAGCAAGTTTTCCAATTAGTGGCATTCTCATGCTAAACTCATCAAACTTTTCAAGTAGCAGCCATTCATTTCAGAATTAGGTTTCTCAGATATATAAAAAAATGTTCAAGGAAACAGCACAAATGAATAACAAATAGATTTCTTTAAAAAAAACTTTGATAATATACTTTTATGGTAAGCTGATTTAGTTGCCTTACAATTCATAAAATATGATAAATAAAGGCATAATTCATCAGTCATGTATTGTTCTTTGTTGGGGTTATAGTTTTCGTTTTGTATTGTTTTTCTCTTCAAATATCAAGACGATCCATGTCTTCAGCGTTATGACGTGAAATTAAAGTTTTGTTCTGTTAGCGATTTTACCTGATGATTACCATGATATGTATAGTCCTCTCACTATAGTGCTTCAGGATTGCAGGTGGAATAGTGTTTCAGGAATGCAGTCGGAATATAAATCTGTAGCATTAGCTTGCAACAACATGATGCTATTCCCCACATGTTGTATACAGGTTGGTTCATAGGGTCGGAGTTAATTCCTCCAGGCACAGACTATAAGGTGTCTTGAAGGTTGAGGGTATATCAATAAGGTAGTCTTTCGGTGTTTCACTTTACTGGATGGATATATTGTCTCCAGTTTAAACATACAGAAACACTTCCGAGGTGTGGTACTCTATTTACTAACTCGGATTAACTGTGGGCGACGTCGTGGAGGAGGGGGTTTTTTTTTGGGGGACGACTTGATACTTAACTCTGCTGATAGTGCTTGGTATGTTGTCAGCTGTGGATGAAATCCGGCGATGTGGGAGGCCTTGGAAAATGTCCGCGTTTGGTGCCCGACGCAACTGTTTCTCTTGGCGCAGTGATAATGAACCTGACCCTCTTCTCTCATAAATTGGCTTATATGCTCTCTAGCCTCCCTCCCTAAGTGTCTGCAGGTGTCTCTCTTATTGGTGGAGGGGGGAGTGGGTGGCCTGCAGTACAAAGCCCTTCTACCATGTGCCATGGTTCGTGAAGGTTGGGGAGGGGGGAAGTGGTGGCCTGCCCCTGGAGAACTTACCCTGTCAGCTTATTCTTCCACGGTTTGGCTAAAAGGGTGGTAGGGGTGAGGAGTGTTCGTGGCCCCACTTTCAAATGGTCAGCCATTTTCTCTGGCGTGAAGCCTTGCTGGGCTCTGCAATCTCTGCAACTTTCCTACGTATTTACATAGCACCTTCTGAGTGCTTCGGTGATATGCCAGCTCTTACTCGGTACAACCTTGACACGTGTAACTGCGATCCGTTCTGGCTGTCCACGTGTCCCACGACACATGTCAACTGGTAGGCGCTCGCGAAGGGGGTCAGCGAGGCTTCTACTCACAATATGTGTTACACGTCAAACATACTAGTTACACATTAACACAAATTATTCACATTGTTATTGTGTAATAGTGACAAAAGTAAACTAATATGCTTGCTAACCTGTGTTTGACTGCTGCCTGGTCTCTCTCATCAACAGGGAATTTAATGTAGCGATCCATGAGTATCTCATTAATCGCCTCGCTGGCCTGAGTTACACATCTGCTTACGGAGACCTAGTAAAAAGTTATGCCCAACAGATAACTGATAGCTACCTAAGACAAAAATCTAAGAGCAGCCAATTCCTGTAAAAAGTGAATATGACAGATATTGTAATGCAAGAATAAACATAGTACCTATGTGAAAACCTACTTAGATAACTCTAGCACTTTTTTTTTAATAAAATATTTTCTTGTACTGGGTATTCCAAAGTTAACTTGCACTAAGATGCAATATAAATGTGATTTTTAATATTACATCCAGTAGCCTAATAACATTTTCTCAACAGTATTGCAATATTTTGTGGCAACATAACCTCACTTCACTTGAGAGTTTTAAATCTGGGTTTGAAAATAAAATTATGCAATTTTATCTTTTTTAACGTAAAATAACCACTATTGGCTTACTGTTACACTAGAGAACTTCACAACACATTCAACATAACATACATGTTAGTTTACATTTAGTCTTTTCTCACATCTTTATTTTTAACTAGCTGACCCGGCGGACTTCGTACCGCCTAACACAATGAATGTCGTGTTAACTTTAAGTTTAGCTTTATTTAGGATTTCATTAACGTAAAATAAAATTAATACTCAAAATTTATTTAGTTCAATAGTTTATTAGGATAACATATATAAAGAAAATAAAAAATCAATAAAAGTACACAAATCAAGTATTTCAATGGCGTGTCAGCTGTATTATGCTGCATGGGTTGTACTCACGTTAATTTTCTTCAGTGAAGCACCTTATGATATACGACATTTTTCTTTTTGTTATCAGGCGCAAGAACAAATAAAGCCGATGGTTTGCCGATGCGTGAACATGCTACGTATAATTGACCATGAGAAAAACATGCATTTTCTAGATTCAGACCACAAACACTCAAGGATTGGCCTTGAGATTTGT
>NQII01006829.1:4679-18423 GCA_002778355.1 Clitarchus hookeri | reverse complement strand
GTGGATTCGATGGGAAGCATGTCGAAATGATGATAGCAAATAATGTGCGTATCTGACTTGGAGTTGCAGAAATAATTGCTTCAGCGATTGTCGTGTCCCAATGAGTATCGTTTTCAAGCAAATTGAGCTCTTGACATGCAGCACGAAATGTTGGGCACACTATACCATTAACAGTTCGTAGTTATTCAAATGATGTTGGCCCACGAACATTCACCAGCAACAACCGCAAATGAAGCATTCATCATTCTTCGGATGAACTGTGTAAATACCACCAAGATCATCAGTAGAACGCACATCCGGATGACCAGGAACCGCATCGCCTTGCTTCCGACGTTGAAATTTCTTCGATGAAGCGTTCCAAGTGTAATAATGTGGCATCTCCGAGTCCAGCCGTTCTCGAGTTATAAATGGTGTAACTAACCCGACTTTGTTTTATAGATATATATAGATGTTTTTTCATGTTAGCATTCCTTATTTATTTTAGAGGCAATACTTGAACTTCAGTTAATGTCATGTCAAAAATGTCGTCCTTATAAAATGTATAAGAAAATTAATTTACGTTATAATTATTTTTTCTTGAACTTTTACAATGTTTAAATAGCCTATATGTTAATCCGGGCGCAGACAAATCCAAAAAATCTAAAATCATTGAAATCGGTCCAGCCGTTCTCGAGTTATAAATGTTGTANTTATTTTAGAGGCAATACTTGAACTTCAGTTAATGTCATGTCAAAAATGTCGTCCTTATAAAATGTATAAGAAAATTAATTTACGTTATAATTATTTTTTCTTGAACTTTTACAATGTTTAAATAGCCTATATGTTAATCCGGGCGCAGACAAATCCAAAAAATCTAAAATCATTGAAATCGGTCCAGCCGTTCTCGAGTTATAAATGTTGTAACTAACCCGACTTTGTTTTATATATATAGATAAAAGAGAAAATATTTTAGGCATAGTTANATATAGATAAAAGAGAAAATATTTTAGGCATAGTTAAAATGAGTGTGTGTGGTGGAACGAGATGCACAGTAGCCGCTCTTTATGACCCAATATTGGACTGCTTTTCTGCCACTATCACTATCACAAACAATGTGGATAGGTATGAGGTTAGAACATTATTTACGTAAACAAATGGAGATGTTTGTTTACTGCCTCTAAACAATATTCAAACAATTTATATGATATACTGTTAGATAAAAGAAACTTATTCAAATAAAAGGGTGTCTTTTTAAAATTTAAATGTATCCTAAACGAACACATTCATTAATGTTGACCCTGCGATTTTGAAAGTTATAATTGGCGTGTAGTTGGCCAATGTTGGGTTCATGCTTGAATGTACCTTAATTAGAGACGACGTGTAACAATATCGTAAGAGGGCATCACTGTGTTAACAGCGTTCTAACCTCAATCGGGTAAGAGCTTTTGACAGTTGTTAGTAACAAGCTGTACACTGTTGGAAAACGAAATCTGTTACGTCATGGTTGACATGCGCACTCGTTTCACTCAATTTCCACTCTGCAATTAAAACATCACTACATTAACATAATCTCCTTCAATTTGTGTAGATACTAATACTTAAATGTTAAAATACCAGTTTGTGTACACTGTAAAATATTACGAAGTAATGTAAGAACTCACCTTCTTTTCCACCCAAAGCCCTTTTAATTTGTTTCTTTGCAGTGGTTCACCGAGATCGTTGCACAGTTGTGTTGCGACCGCCCTCGAAAAAAGGAACATTTTAATGAATGCTCCGTCCTCCATATCGAAGGGGTTGTTGTCTCGCAAAAGCTTCCTCTCCCNGAAAAAAGGAACATTTTAATGAATGCTCCGTCCTCCATATCGAAGGGGTTGTTGTCTCGCAAAAGCTTCCTCTCCCACCACATTTGCAGAATCTGTTGTTTCCACCCCTCGTTGTCCAAATTTGCCCCCGCATTTAACAATAATCTCCGCCACACGCCCGCCATGTTGAACCGACGTCCTGCCGACGAAATTATACCCTTCCAACATCTCGTGGCCGGTTGGAACGTTCCCACTGTATCCTTACATACTCGTGACGTCAAACTACCTTCGTTTAAAGCTTAGAAATGCCNGCCGGTTGGAACGTTCCCACTGTATCCTTACATACTCGTGACGTCAAACTACCTTCGTTTAAAGCTTAGAAATGCCAAATAGTATGCTGGAACCGAAAATTGTTTCGATCCTACTTGTTTTCGTCGGAACGAAAACTTAGAATAAGCCCCCTGCAAGTCATAAAATCTANCGAAAATTGTTTCGATCCTACTTGTTTTCGTCGGAACGAAAACTTAGAATAAGCCCCCTGCAAGTCATAAAATCTAAAGTACAGAAGTATNTTTTCGTCGGAACGAAAACTTAGAATAAGCCCCCTGCAAGTCATAAAATCTAAAGTACAGAAGTATCGAATACGCATGCGTTTGGAAAGGGGAGGGGTGAGGCATAGAGGTTGAAGGAAAGGATGAGGGTAGGGGAAACGACTGGGCGCCCCACCGTCTGCCGAGAGTCAAACCCGCGTAGACAGCGCCGAAGTAGAGACCACTCAAATGTAGCGCAGGAAGGTGGTGCACTTTCTTTTATTACCTTCAACCTCCATGGAGAGAGTCTTGGATTTTGAATGTGCAAATAAAGTTAGCTATCATGCTGAGGTTGTGTACTCTATGCCAATATAACGTGCATTGAGGTACTACATTCTGTGCGATTGTCTAATTCATTGTAAACAATATTGACGGAGTTGCAGTGTTATATGAAAACTAAAGCACGCCGCAGAATAAAGGAAACGTAATCATCATACATGGAAGAGGAATGTTTCAAAACAAGCACGACTAAAATGTCGATAACATGTTGATTACAAAGGGAACCTTGTACCAGCTAAAACGACAGGATATGATTGCAGGTTATTAGAATGTGCAGTGTGAGTTAGTGGCTTATTTTTCACATGTTTAGTTTAGAGTATATTGTATATGTTCAATGCATTGGTTTGTGTCTTCAGATGCAAACGGTTGAAGTGTTTTGAAGGAATTTCTGCAGATGAACAGGAAGATATTTTAGTAATACTACATAACCTGANTGCAAACGGTTGAAGTGTTTTGAAGGAATTTCTGCAGATGAACAGGAAGATATTTTAGTAATACTACATAACCTGACGACTAAAGATGAAGAAGATATTTACATGCAGTCACTTACAGTCGGCCTCGGGAATGTGATGCGGCACGGAACGTCGAGAAAGTTTTCAAGTGCCATGTAATTGTAGGCAACAAAATAGAGGCATGTTACAAAGCGGTTCTTGCTCTTTTAGCTGCCACTGACAAAGGAATGAAACGATTGCGAAAGTTGGCTACATTGGGCAAGAATCCATGTGATAGCCGAGGGAAAANTGCAAACGGTTGAAGTGTTTTGAAGGAATTTCTGCAGATGAACAGGAAGATATTTTAGTAATACTACATAACCTGAAGACTAAAGATGAAGAAGATATTTACATGCAGTCACTTACAGTCAGCCTCGGGAATGTGATGCGGCACGGAACGTCGAGAAAGTTTTCAAGTGCCATGTAATTGTAGGCAACAAAATAGAGGCATGTTACAAAGCGGTTCTTGCTCTTTTAGCTACCACTGACAAAGGAATGAAACGATTGCGAAAGTTGGCTACATTGGGCAAGAATCCATGTGATAGCCGAGGGAAAANACCACTGACAAAGGAATGAAACGATTGCGAAAGTTGGCTACATTGGGCAAGAATCCATGTGATAGCCGAGGGAAAAATCCCAGTGCAAATGCTTTGCCCCCAGATACCAGACAATTGATGAGAGAACACATCGATAGTTACCCAGCAAGAGAAAGTCACTATTGCGGAAAAGTAATTATGTATCTAGATACTACGCTTAATGTAAAGCTAACGCGCAGAAGTTCCTAGAGAAACATCCCACTGTCAAATGCAAGTTAACAAGATTTTCATGAATTTTTCAATGCCATCTACTCCGTCTCATTTGGACGCCACCAAATAGATGCATGCTTCATGTGTGAAGAATTGAAAGTTGAAAGATGTGCATCAGCTGAGCTTATTGTACACAATAGAAGGGTGAACAAATTCTATAAAAACTACAATAGAAGACATGCATGAATAATCAGCCCCACATATTATCTCTGTCAATAGATGTAATGCAAAATATTCAGCTACCAGTTATTCATATACAAGAAACCTTTTATTTGCAGCGACTGACAACCGAAGTATTCTGCATTCATGATAATAAAATAAAATAAACCGAAAATATATATTTNTTTATTTGCAGCGACTGACAACCGAAGTATTCTGCATTCATGATAATAAAATAAAATAAACCGAAAATATATATTTTTATCATGAGGGTGTTGTCTATAAAGGGTGTAACGAGATCTGTTCATTATTGTACATATAACTGAGACATTCCTTCTGAAATTACAGAGATGCATTTGTTTGCCGAGAGTTGTGCCGGGCAGAATAAAAACCACATCCTGAGACGGTTGATCCTATTCTTAATAGAAACTGACCTATGTACAAAAATTTAAGTAGTACTTTCCTGTGAAAGGACATTCGTTTCTACCTTGAGACAAGGATTTTGCCGCCATAAAACACACCCTTAGGAAACACGATATACTGAACTCTGTACACGAAGTCACTGAATTGATAGCAACAAGTAGCACAACTGGTAGGTTGAGGTGTGTCAAGTCCAGTCAAAGGAAGTTTTAAATTATAAGAATTGGTGGCCTTCCGCGTACAAAAGAAACTGTGTGATCATGAGGAACTGCACCGAGGCCAGTGCCATGAGACCAGAAAGTTTATTTTGGAATCAGCACAATAATACATTTTTCATATGTTATCCAGTTACGTGGATGTATACTCGCATGCCAGTTTATTGACGGCATTGTGAAACACACATTCAGACTTTCTCCACCTGGCCGTCCAAACCCACTGTTTCCACCGAATCTGCATACGAACCCAAAAGAGCAGGATGGTGAAAGTTATGCAGTGTTTGTAATAATTTTATACTGTAATAATTTCACACTGTACGTTACTTGCTTAAATGAAGTCTGAGGGGAAGTACTTTATTATTTTAGGCTAATGCTATAACAATAACCACGTTTCATCAAATATACAGCTTATTTATCAGCCAACAAGTCAACATGAAAGCACGTCTATTGCTCCATGCAGAAAGGGGCTACCGTCCACTGCACATTATATTATTTTCAGTTATTAGGAACGCTTGCAAATTATGGATACTCTGTCAAGCACTTCAGGGCATCTCAATGCATAACTTCAGTTTTTTTCCATTTATTTTGGACAGCTACTTTAGTTACAAGAACTTTTTTTGTAGTTTTCTCCAAACTAGGCAGCGCCAACTGAAGAAGACCTTTCTGCACGGAGCGATTAATTTACTCTCGATGCTTTGAAGTTCAACTAACCATCTTTGGTAAACTAATTTGGAATCATTGCTTTATTATTTAGTTTGTTTGAAGTTAATACACTAAAATGCATTAAAGTAGCATTGTAATAAATGCCTCCCTTCAAAATTCAAATTGAACAACTTAAGTTATTGAGGGAAATACGCTGAAGTGAATTGGGATATTTCAGGCCCCACGTACGGCTACACTGAAATTAATATTAATGCTTCACGCTAGTGGATACTGAAATGGATTGTAACGTTATGTGGTATTGAGAAAAAAAGGCCACACGTTGGTGGAACCACTGAAATGATTATAACGACTCCACGTGATGTTGCCACTGAAATGGATTTAGTTTATATTGTGGTATATGTGATTACTAGGAATTAGTGATTAATGCATCAAGTTGTATAGGTGACTTGTATATTGTAGTGAAAATTATAGTAAAACTTGTAGTAGAGTGACCATATTAACAAGAGATCAGTAATGATGAACACTATAATAATAACAAAACACATATTCCACTACTGAGCAAACTAGCAACCAAAAAAAAAGCAGTTCAATTATTGAGGAGAGTTTAATTATTGCATTTCAAAGTTTGGAAAAGAAACACAAGCAACCAACGTTCACATATGAGAATACATGCAGCTCAATTTAAAACACCCAACTCAGAATATAAATGTAATTACAGTTGACATTTGTCAGCGTAAGTTAATCTTTACACGCTAGAGAAAATATTATTCAATGTCCGATAAACAAATAAACAAAAATGTCTCTCTTGGTTCTACTCCATTATTCAGGAAATAACTTTTCTTGCCTCGGCTGCTCATATTTATAAAATATCTCGGTAGAAGCATTAGATCTCTACTTCTGAAGGAAGTGTAGGCAAATTTTACAAGGATTGCTTTATAGAAAGGGTTATGAAGAATTCCTGAAGACTAAATTGGAGAAATAATATTATATCGGACTACTCCCATCTGCATCTTATTCCAGTCTTTACTTATCTGTAACTGTAGTTATTCTGGAGCAAGAAGTTCTTGTAGTTCATGATAGCAATTTAATTGCTATCAAACAAGACATGTATCAACTAAGCAAATTGACTCTCCTGGCATTCTTCTGTTACGCCGCTCGCACACCGGCGGCATAAAATAATGTCATGAATTAAATCTGGCCTATGGGATCTACTTTAAATATCAATTTTTCAATATATCTCCGATGAGCTACAGGATTCAATATGCCGACTTAAAAGTTCCAAGACCAGAAATAATTTTTCAACACAGTCCAGTTTGAATTTGCCATAGCACAATAGGCGAAGCACTTCCAAAAATTCCCTGGCTAAATATTACATATTGTACTATGCTGCTAACTATCGATCAATGTTTACATTTAAA
The DNA here is from genome assembly GCA_002778355.1 of Clitarchus hookeri. Classification (NCBI taxonomy): domain Eukaryota; kingdom Metazoa; phylum Arthropoda; class Insecta; order Phasmatodea; family Phasmatidae; genus Clitarchus; species Clitarchus hookeri. The sequence goes on along the minus strand of NQII01006829.1, from coordinate 11,601 downwards.
TATAGTTATTTAGGAATATGTTTAACACTGCTATCTTAAAAGCTGCATTAATACATTAAATTAACTTAATCATTCCGAAAATATTCCAGTATGTGGTCATATTCAACTCTAAAACTGAAATTAAAGATGTAAACAATAAAATAAAATAAACAAACATTTGCAAAATATTATCAGTTGATAGAGTAACTAAATAACAAACATTTCTGCCAATAGAACTGTTTTGCAAATAATAAACATAAGCATTAAATTTGCAGTGGAAATAAAATGAAATTTAATAAGTTGTCAGAAATATCAGATTATCATAGTTTACGCCACACAAACGCAATAGTAAAGAATGTTCTATGCAGAAAAAAATTTTATGTTTAATTTTTATGTAATGTGTTATATTGTTTTACATTGGGAAAAATCACGATCACAAAACTCAAGAAATTGTTGTTGACAAACAATTTTAAGCGAGGCACAGGTCCAATATACTGAAAGAAGTTTCGCACGCATGTCACACACATGTCAAACACATCCCAGATACGTCTGTTTTGCCAACTAACTTCTACAAGTGGTGTTGGGTGGTCGAAGAAGTCGTTCCACTTCGTNAGGTCCAATATACTGAAAGAAGTTTCGCACGCATGTCACACACATGTCAAACACATCCCAGATACGTCTGTTTTGCCAACTAACTTCTACAAGTGGTGTTGGGTGGTCGAAGAAGTCGTTCCACTTCGTTGCAATAGATGGCAGAATGATTCAGTGTTTCCTTCTTGTCGCCAGTCACTGCTCTGAATGTCGTGGTCCTCACGCACTTCAGTGTCAACAGAACGCGCATGTAAATGTCGATGTCCTGTTCGGAACACAAGAAAGTAGTGCAGTTGTGCGTGGCTGCGATATCATGACGTGTTTCCGTAGCACACGCGAAGCCTTTGTGCAACAATACACAATCCATTATCAGCAATAATGGAGAGAGTCGAGTGGAGAGATTTGAATGGCTCTGAACATCGAGGTATTGAGAATGAGACGAGGTGAATATGGAGCAGCGAGCGCGGAATGTGAGGGCCGGGAGAGCGGGAGACCCCCGAGAAAAACCCGCAGACCAGCGGCATCGTCCGTCACTATTCCCACATGCGAAAATACGGGAGCGACCCCGCCGGGAATCGAACCCGGTTCGTCTATGTGGGAGGCGAGTGGTCTGACCACTACACCACCGCGGCCCTTTCAGCAATAATAAATAAGAGAAATAGATAAATATCATCTTGCATGTCACTGCGAGGGTACGGTTACATAAGGAATTTATCTAAAGGAAACGCATCTTCTGCTACAAAGAAGTATTGAACCTCCTCATTTCTACCAGATATGCATTTTGAGATGGGTTAAGGTGGATTTCAGTGCAGTGCCTAGAGTAAAGCCTGCTTTATAAACCACGCAAGAAACGCAAAGACGCAAACAATCGAACGTACGTATTTCAAAATTACAGTTTATTATCTACGGTGGACGCAAGAATACAACGCTAGATTTGGTCTACTTTCAACTTTTTATGGTTTTGCTTGCGTTTTGGGCCTTCTAAATTAGCCTTCAGCGTTTGCAAAAACGTTCACACTCGTACAGAAGGCTGTGGTTTAAAATTATTATTAACATTATTTGCTTCTACAATGGATTTATGCGTACATTTATTCGTTGAATCATAAATAAAGAGTATTATTGCGTATTACAATATTTTAGTATTGCGATCTCGCTGAGAAAATTTAATAGTGTTCTTAGAAATTGGTTATTCGTGCATTTAAAAACTGTATACCAGTAACTTCACAATGCTAAAAATTAAAAAAAAAAATTTCACTACTAAACAAAAATGTTTGAAAAAAAATTACATTTTCATTAAAAAGCATTATGGAAATAAATTTTTTGTANGCTAATGGTATAACAATAACCACGTTTCATCAAATATACAGCTTATTTATCAGCCAACAAGTCAACATGAAAGCACATCTATTGCTCCATGCAGAAAGGGGCTACCGTCCACTGCACATTATATTATTTTCAGTTATTAGGAACGCTTGCAAATTATGGATACTCTGTCAAGCACTTCAGGGCATCTCAATGCATAACTTCAGTTTTTTTTTTCATTTATTTTGGACAGCTACTTTAGTTACAAGAACTTTTTTTGTAGTTTTCTCCAAACTAGGCAGCGCCAACTGAAGAAGACCTTTCTGCACGGAGCGATTAATTTACTCTCGATGCTTTGAAGTTCAACTAACCATCTTTGGTAAACTAATTTGGAATCATTGCTTTATTATTTAGTTTGTTTGAAGTTAATACACTAAAATGCATTAAAGTAGCATTGTAATAAATGCCTCCCTTCAAAATTCAAATTGAACAACTTAAGTTATTGAGGGAAATACGCTGAAGTGAATTGGGATATTTCAGGCCCCACGTACGGCTACACTGAAATTAATATTAATGCTTCACGCTAGTGGATACTGAAATGGATTGTAACGTTATGTGGTATTGAGAAAAAAAGGCCACACGTTGGTGGAACCACTGAAATGATTATAACGACTCCACGTGATGTTGCCACTGAAATGGATTTAGTTTATATTGTGGTATATGTGATTACTAGGAATTAGTGATTAATGCATCAAGTTGTATAGGTGACTTGTATATTGTAGTGAAAATTATAGTAAAACTTGTAGTAGAGTGACCATATTAACAAGAGATCAGTAATGATGAACACTATAATAATAACAAAACACATATTCCACTACTGAGCAAACTAGCAACCAAAAAAAAAGCAGTTCAATTATTGAGGAGAGTTTAATTATTGCATTTCAAAGTTTGGAAAAGAAACACAAGCAACCAACGTTCACATATGAGAATACATGCAGCTNAGTTTAATTATTGCATTTCAAAGTTTGGAAAAGAAACACAAGCAACCAACGTTCACATATGAGAATACATGCAGCTCAATTTAAAACACCCAACTCAGAATATAAATGTAATTACAGTTGACATTTGTCAGCGTAAGTTAATCTTTACACGCTAGAGAAAATATTATTCAATGTCCGATAAACAAATAAACAAAAATGTCTCTCTTGGTTCTACTCCATTATTCAGGAAATAACTTTTCTTGCCTCGGCTGCTCATATTTATAAAATATCTCGGTAGAAGCATTAGATCTCTACTTCTGAAGGAAGTGTAGGCAAATTTTACAAGGATTGCTTTATAGAAAGGGTTATGAAGAATTCCTGAAGACTAAATTGGAGAAATAATATTATATCGGACTACTCCCATCTGCATCTTATTCCAGTCTTTACTTATCTGTAACTGTAGTTATTCTGGAGCAAGAAGTTCTTGTAGTTCATGATAGCAATTTAATTGCTATCAAACAAGACATGTATCAACTAAGCAAATTGACTCTCCTGGCATTCTTCTGTTACGCCGCTCGCACACCGGCGGCATAAAATAATGTCATGAATTAAATCTGGCCTATGGGATCTACTTTAAATATCAATTTTTCAATATATCTCCGATGAGCTACAGGATTCAATATGCCGACTTAAAAGTTCCAAGACCAGAAATAATTTTTCAACACAGTCCAGTTTGAATTTGCCATAGCACAATAGGCGAAGCACTTCCAAAAATTCCCTGGCTAAATATTACATATTGTACTATGCTGCTAACTATCGATCAATGTTTACATTTAAATATAGTTATTTAGGAATATGTTTAACACTGCTATCTTAAAAGCTGCATTAATACATTAAATTAACTTAATCATTCCGAAAATATTCCAGTATGTGGTCATATTCAACTCTAAAACTGNGCTGCATTAATACATTAAATTAACTTAATCATTCCGAAAATATTCCAGTATGTGGTCATATTCAACTCTAAAACTGAAATTAAAGATGTAAACAATAAAATAAAATAAACAAACATTTGCAAAATATTATCAGTTGATAGAGTAACTAAATANAAATTAAAGATGTAAACAATAAAATAAAATAAACAAACATTTGCAAAATATTATCAGTTGATAGAGTAACTAAATAACAAACATTTCTGCCAATAGAACTGTTTTGCAAATAATAAACATAAGCATTAAATTTGCAGTGGAAATAAAATGAAATTTAATAAGTTGTCAGAAATATCAGATTATCATAGTTTACGCCACACAAACGCAATAGTAAAGAATGTTCTATGCAGAAAAAAATTTTATGTTTAATTTTTATGTAATGTGTTATATTGTTTTACATTGGGAAAAATCACGATCACAAAACTCAAGAAATTGTTGTTGACAAACAATTTTAAGCGAGGCACAGGTCCAATATACTGAAAGAAGTTTCGCACGCATGTCACACNAAATTGTTGTTGACAAACAATTTTAAGCGAGGCACAGGTCCAATATACTGAAAGAAGTTTCGCACGCATGTCACACGCATGTCAAACACATCTCAGATACGTCTGTTTTGCCAACTAACTTCTACAAGTGGTGTTGGGTGGTCGAATAAGTCGTTCCACATCGTTGCAATGNACGTCTGTTTTGCCAACTAACTTCTACAAGTGGTGTTGGGTGGTCGAATAAGTCGTTCCACATCGTTGCAATGGATGGCAGAATGATTCAGTGTTTCCTTCTTGTCGCCAGTCACTGCTCTGAATGTCGTGGTCCTCACGCGCTTCAGTGTCAACAGAACGCGCATGTAAATGTCGATGTCCTGTTCGGAACACAAGAAAGTAGTGCAGTTGTGCGTGGCTGCGATATCATGACGTGTTTCCGTAGCACACGCGAAACCTTTGTGCAACAATACACAATCCATTATCAGCAATAATGGAGAGAGTCGAGTGGAGAGATTTGAATGGCTCTGAACATCGAGGTATTGAGAATGAAACGAGGTGAATATGGAGCAGCGAGCGCGGAATGTGAGGGCCGGGAGAGCGGGAGACCCCCGAGAAAAACCCGCAGACCAGCGGCATCGTCCGTCACTATTCCCACATGCGAAAATACGGGAGCGACCCCGCCGGGAATCGAACCCGGTTCGTCTATGTGGGAGGCGAGTGGTCTGACCACTACACCACCGCGGCCCTTTCAGCAATAATAAATAAGAGAAATAGATAAATATCATCTTGCATGTCACTGCGAGGGTACGGTTACATAAGGAATTTATCTAAAGGAAACGCATCGTCTGCTACAAAGAAGTATTGAACCTCCTCATTTCTACCAGATATGCATTTTGAGATGGGTTAAGGTGTATTTCAGTGCAGTGCCTAGAGTAAAGCCTGCTTTATAAACCACGCAAGAAACGCAAAACGCAAACAATCGAACGTACGTATTTCAAAATTACAGTCTATTATCTACGGAGGACGCAAGAATACAACGCAAGATTTGGTCTACTTTCAACTTTTTATGGTTTTGCTTGCGTTTTGGGCCTTCTAAATTAGCCTTCAACGTTTGCAAAATCGTTCACACTCGTACATAAGGCTGTGGTTTTAAATTATTATTAACATTATTTGCTTCTACAATGGATTTATGCGTACAAAATTAGTCGTTGAATCATAAATAAAGAGTATTATTGCGTATTACAATATTTTAGTATTGAGATCTCGCTGAGAAAATTTAATAGTGTTCTTAGAAATTGGTTATTCGTGCATTTAAAAACTGTATACCAGTAACTTCACAATGCTAAAAATTAAAATAAAATAAAAATTCACTACTAAACAAAAATGTTTGAAAAAAAATTACATTTTCATTAAAAAGCATTATGGAAATAAATTTTTTGTAGTTGTTTGGTATTTTCATTTTACAATGTTGGTGACGCCTTGCATCTTGCGAAGTTTATAAACGAGCGTATATTTTCTTGTGTGGCATCTTTTCGTTCGTACGCTTGCTGCGTGGTTTAAAAACCCGGCCTAAACCAGCTAAAAACACCCCCAGTCAGATACCCGTCCTTTACAGCCCACGACTATGTAGGTCCATTTGTAGTTGACGCCCACCACAGTCATCGGGATAATACTGCACATTCCTGTGACAGAAACAGCGGCTACCGCCGTTGTAGAACCATTGCACCGCACGACGTCTCTCATCCGAAGCTCCCAGGCAGTGCCGAAATTTCCAGCGCTGTTCGAACTGGCTCGCGAGTTGAAGCCAATCCGAAGGGGTAGCACGGGGCCGCGGTGGCGCAGTGACTAGAGCACCCGCCTCCCACAAAGGCGAACCGGGTTCGATTCTCGATGGGGCCACGCCTTGATGCCTCTGGTCGGCAGTTGTGGTGTTGGTGGTGATGTTGGTGAGCAGGTGGGTGGGATAAGGGTTGATCTTGAAGTGTTGAGGGGAGGTTAAGGGAGGTTTTGTTGATGAAGGGGGGTGGTGAGAGGGGGTGTCAGACCGCGAGGGCGGTGAGGGGTTGGTGAGTGGGAATATGGTCTGTGAAAGGGTGAGCTTTTTTTTGTGTTGGGTATGGAGGTTAGTGAGGGCAGTGATGTTTGGTGAGGGGAACCATCTTTTGAATTCGTAAATAAATATACACACTTGCGATCGGCACTCTAGCAGTGGTCGTGGTAGGCGGGCGAGGGGAGGGTTTTATGCAAACGGGCCTTTTTCCTCAAGGAAAATCAATAAATTCCCGAGGTAGTTGTCCAAAATTATTAAATTTTTACACGTTTTTTATTTAATTTTTTCTGTTTATAGGTTTTTGTGTGTAGAAAAAGGGGGGGGGGGGTTCAATACTACCCCCGATGCACTGGTTACCGAAGTGGTGAGTCGATATATTTAAGAAATTTTTATATGTATTTTTTTAAATGGAAATATGATCTGCAGCGACACTGTGAACATATGTAATTATTAACAATCCAAAATGGTGGGCCTATACTTTCTAATTAATTTATTAAAATTATTTTTAGGGTTACGGGTAGCTGGAATTGCCGGCCGCGCGTCGTGTGT